>JAOSBO010186184.1:0-23002 GCA_027563915.1 Erythroxylum rotundifolium
TGCAATTCTTGGTATAAATTGATTTTGACCGGTTTCCAAGAATCAATCTTAGGATTGAATGATAAGCCGCGATCACCAGCTATCATCTGCTTATTACATTCGTCTATCGTCTGTAAAGACATATCGTCTGTGTTGCATCGTCTTAAGTTGACTTTGCTTCATCTAAAGTTGACCAGCTATCATTTGCTTATTACATTCGTCTATCGTCTGTAAAGACATATCGTCTGTGTTGCATCGTCTTAAGTTGACTTTGCTTCGTCTTAAGTTGACCACCTATCGTCTGCTTATTGCATTCGTCTATTGTCTGTAAAGACTTGTCGTTTGTGTTGCATCGTCTTAAATTGACTTTGCTTCGTCTTAAGCTGACCACCTAAATCATCTGCTTAGTGCATTCTTCTATCGTTTGTAAAGACACACCGTCTGTGTTGCATCATCTTAAGTTGACTTTTCTTCGTCTTAAGTTGACCACGTATCATCTGCTTATTGCATTCGTCTATCGTCTGTTAAGACGTATCGTTTGTGATGACATCATATTGTCTTAAGAGTTGCATTATCTTAAGTTGACCATCTAAATCGTCTGTTTTTTGCTCCGACTATTTTTTGCTTCGTCTGTTTTCTACTTCATCTGCTTTTTCCTTCGTCTGCTTCTTGCATTCTTTTTCTTTTGCATTTGTCTGCTTATCGCTTCTTCTGCTTATATCTTCTCAGAAGATAGAATCTATCTTAGCAATCTTCATCAAAGTTGTATATCTTGAAGTCCTTTTTCAAACCACCTAAAGAAAATACAAATCCGATATTTGTGGTGAAAGTTATGGCAATTTTCCTCATTTTTCTGCTTTTTCCTATTTGTCTGCTTTTTATTTGGTTTCATTTATATCTAACTGCTGGTCCATTTTGGCCCTCCAGATGATAAAATCTGACCTCAAAATCTTCTTCGAAGTTGTAGATCTTGAAGTCCTCTTTGAAATCGTCCTAAGATGACCTTAATCCAACATCTCTCGTGAAAGTTATACAATTTGTCCCAAGACACGTTCAACATGATTTAGGACCAAATCTTGTTTGATTCTTTCATCCATAATTTTGTTATCCGGCCTCCAAATGAAGTGATTCTTGAGCCCTTAGATTCCCTAACACTTTTTCTTTTACGTCTCCATGAAAGATTATAGCTTCTGGTGTCGATTTGAAAAAAAGATGGATTGAATCAAAGCAAGGGTTTTGGTAGGAAGAGTGGGAATTGGATATTTTACTGAACATGGTTTAGTGTTTTGAATATATCTGGATAGTTAGGATTCCGAATGAGATGGTTCTTTTGTTTCAAGATAAACGAGAGACATGGAGCTACAAAGTGTATGAAGAAGTTAAAATCTATTTCAGTCTCTAAGACTTTCAATTTCTGGATGGAAGAGTACTGTTTCAGTTTAACAACAGTCTAAAATATTTAGGCCCTAACTTTCAGATTTCTTAACCAAATTGATGGATTTTGGTGTCCTTAGAAACATAAGACAATAGAGAAGATTTTTCTAGAATAAAGTGTTATATCAGAATGTCCAAGGGTGTTTTTGGGCAAGACACTTAAGTATAAAAGACATAAGGCATAAATGGAAGAACAAATAGAACATTTCTCAATCATTAAGGGCATAATGGGAAGAAGAAGTGTTGTCTTGCATTTTAAGAAGAAAGAAGAACGAAAATTGAAAAAAAAAGACGAAGTGTCATGGAAAAGAGAGAGAAATACGAAGAGAGGAAGAGAAGGGGAGAAAAAAGAGAAAACAAGCTAGGGTTTGACTTTTCTTAATCCTCAAGAGAGATTTTGAGATTGTTTAAGAAAGGAAACAAGTAGAGGAGGAGAAGAGCTTCCCTTTGAGCTAAGGATCCCATCATTTGGTAAAGAATGAAGGTAAAACCATTTTGAAACTTTTGGATTTTTGAAAGGATTTTAGTCCATGGAGTTTAGAAAATGCTTGGGTTTAAATATTCTAGAACCAATTTTAGTGATTGTGCTCAAGGGATGTTCATTTGAAAGCCCTATTTAGTGGGACTTTTGTTATTGTATAAAGGGATCAAAGAGGCAAGAGGAATAAGAGAAGAGGAATATTTGAGCAAGGCTATAAGCAAGGAAATCAAGTTGGGTACATGTTTATAATAGAGTAAATAAGCCACTAAATGTGTTCTTTGAATCAAGAAAGTTTAATGATTTTAAATTGCATCATAAGTATTGCATTTATTGCTTCTTGAATGACATGAGAAATTGTTATATGTTTGCTACATGTTTTGTTTATGATTTGGGTTGTTGATTTATGAAAAGACTTTGAAAATGATTCTTTTTGGAAAAGATACATGTTTATGAAATAATGTTTTCAAGAATGAATTTTCAAGATAAATATAGCAAGCACATGAAAATGCAAGTTTTCAAGAAAATGTGTCATTTTGGGCAATAAGTTTACAAGATTTTGAAATATACATGTTATATGGGTTTGATTTGGTCCCTTAAGTATGTCAAGTGCACTTTGACAAAAGGCTTCTCCCGCCTGCCTGCTAGTGGTATGAAGCTCCTCCACGCACTCCCATAAGTTCACGGCTACGCAAAATCATTTTGTGGCAATGCGATCATATGTTCTGTTCACAGCTACACAGGACCGTTATGGGAAATGTGTAGTATGTTCTGTTTTGGACCTACCCAAACCATTCTGATGTCCTTATGTGCTTATGATTTACGAATAAGTTGAAAAATGCATAAATTGTGTTGTTTGCGATTTTGTTTACTTGACAAGACAAGAATTTTGAGAAACATGTCTTTTATAGACTCAATGAAAGTTTTCTATGGCAAGTAAAATGGTTTCAAAAGCTTTTGCTTATCTTTTTATTATAAGCTATTACCCATGAGCTTTTAAGCTCACCCCCTTCTTGTCCTCACCTCTAGGTGATGAGCAAGAGATGGAGTGAAAGAGAGTCAAGGCATCACTCCAAGTTTGTTTATATTGTATTTTGAGTTAGTTTTGGAAAACACAAGGTTTTAGTCATATTCTAGGAATTTGTAGTTTATGTAACTTTTGTAATTTGAGATTTTGGATTATGTTGTAATGTGGCTTGAAAGACCATTATAGCTTTGCAAAACCCTTTGTTTTGAGGGTATTGAAATGGGAATGATGAAAATTAGTTGTAAGTAATGTATTTAAGGGTATGATGAAGTAAAGATTTGAGAGTCTTATGATATTCCAATTAAGAGTTGAGTTCTAGAAATGGTGCCCAACATTTTGTGGTATCAAAGCAAGAAGATGAACCGATAATGATTAAGGTGTTCCCTATTGGAAATAGCTCAAATTTTATGATTTTCCGCAAGCGTTGAACTTCGGAAACGAGGTCCAACAAAAAAGAAATAGAGAAAAGAATAGGGAAAGAGGGAGAATTCATCCAAGGAGAAGAGGAAGAAGACAGATGCAGTTTTTTGGCATATTTGGAGTAGAAATTGAAGAAATCTTGACCTAGGATTGGTGTTCACCAATTTACTAAGAGGTAAGGAGGAAAAAGTGGTCAGTTCCAGCTTAAATTTCTAATTTTTATGAGTTTTCTTAAGTGAGATGGAAGTGTTCAAGATCAATGTTTTGTTGTTATTACTTTGATGTTTCTTTGTATAGAATTAGTTAAATATGACAAGAGAGGAAAGTGTAGTGGAATTATGTCTTAGTTTAGCTTAACCCTATCCCAATGTTTTAGCAATAACTCAGCCTATAGTCCCCCACATTGAGTGATTCTAATTCGAGATGAAACTTAAGACATAGTAATAAAAATATCTAGAAGATACCTAGACCTAATTTTGGATGAAACATAATGAAAATTGAGATCGAAAGTGGTAACATAATACTGCCCCTATTTTGAACCAGCTTGTGAAATTTGGTACATTATTCATGATTTCGAAGTGGAAATTGCACTATTTTTGATGACGTAGAAATTATAGGCATAGGGTAATAAATGTGTAGAAGACCTCAAAACCTAATTTGAACATTTACTATGTGAAAATTAAGGAACAAATAGAGTTATGAATTCTAGACATGGGTCATAACTGTGCCTCATCGTGCATGATTGTGATATGGTGAATTAAATTGGGTGAGATTGTGTTTTGAAGGATTTGGTAAATTAGAATGGATAAAATATGGTACTCAAGTGAGTTTTGAAGTTAGATTTGGAAACGATAAACAATAGTTTAGCTTACGGAAGTAAACAGAAATATGATTAGCATATGTGTTACACTAAAAAATACAAATCTCCAATTCAGTTATATTTAATATATAATTTTAATTTCTTATTTCCTAATTTAGATATAAATGCCTAAGTAAAATGAATTTTGTGTAGGTAAAGGAGAGTCACCAAAGGCAAGTGTGCTTGGCGATAAGTGTGCAAAACTATAAGTGTATCTTTAAACTGATTTTATGAAGGAAAAATAGTTTCTGTTTTATCAAGAAAAGTATGGTTATAAAAAGGTTCATTAGTGTTGCCACTTGAATTTGAAGCTGATTTATATATATATATATGCTTTGAGATGGCATCGAATTGAAATTGGATATGCACTGAATCGGCACAATAATGGAATTTGAAAATGAACTGAATTGGTATAGAAATTTGGTGTACCTATGTACTAATTGTTGTTTAGCATGTGGTATGCCATTAGTTATCTTCATACATATTATTATAATGATCAGAGTATATCCTAATATGCATGGTAGAGTCTAAGGGGAGCGTCTGTCCCTAACAGTTGGTGGTGTCGTGTCTGTTAGTATTTCTTATGAGTCGCCCTCTACATATACAGAGTATATATTATGCTAACACTGTTATTGGTAAACGATGCAGAACTAGCTCCGTAACCACTGATTTATATGTAGTGTCAACAACGTTATGGTTAAATGATGTAGAATCAGCTCCATAACAATTAACATATAGTGGTTAACCTAGTGCAGGTAAGCGATGTAGAACCAGCTCCATTACTACAGGTTAGCCAGGAATGGGTAAGCGATGCAAAACCAGCTTCGTGGCCATACACCTAATAGTACCAAGTGGCAAAGAAAATTTTAAAAGAGAAAGTTCATAAAACTATCGATTGCCACCTCTAATTACCTTACAAAAAAAGAGGAACTTGATTATGTTTTACATGTGCATTAATTATATGAGTTTGTTATGTTAGAACACTAGTTATTGCTTGAAAAGAAAAGGAAATTATCTTTGTTCGTTATGGAGGTTAATGTTTGTATAAATGTTTGAACGGAAAACATGACACTTACTAAGCTTGTTTAGCTCACCCTTTATTTTCTGTTCACTTTTTAAAATTTTAAACTACCAGGTGCACGCTACGATAGCCAAAACCACCCTCCCATAGATATTGTTTACTTTGGACTTTCGGCCCAGCCTAAACCCTCACGGTTTTGCTCTTTTTAGCCTAGCTAGGAAAATGTGTCTTATAGGGGGAGGTATCCATACCCTTATAAGGCATACTTTGTTCTCCTCTCTAACTGATATAAGATTTCACACTATCCACTCCTTTAGGACCCAACCCTCTTTAGGGCCCAGCTTAGCTAGCAACATGGGTCGGGAACTGACTCTGATACCATTATAATAGCCTAGAGTCTGGCCCAAAGCCTAAAACAGACAATATCTATGGTAGGGTGGTCTGGGTTATTACAATGGTATCAGAGCCAGCTCCCAATCCATTGTGCCAGCTAGGCTGGGCCCTAAGGGGGTAAATATTATGAGAATCCCACATAGGTTGGAGAGGGGAATGAAGTATGCCTTATAAGGTTATGGATACCTCTCCCCCATAAGACGCATTTTCCTAGCTGGGTTAGGAAGAGTAAAACCGTGAGGGTTTGGACTGGGCCCAAAGCCCAAAGCCGACAATATCTATAGGAGGGTGGTCTGGGCTGTTACAATAGTATCATAGTTGGTTCCTGAACTGTTGTGCCAGTTAGGTTGGGCCCTAAAGAGGGCTGGGTCCTAAGGGGGTAGATAGTATGAAATCCTACATTGGTTGGAGAAGAGAACGAAGTATGCCTTACAAGGGTATGGATACCTCTCCCCCATAAGATGCATTTTCCTAGCTGAGCTAGGAAGAGCAAAACATTGAGGGTTTAGGATGGGCCCAAAGCCCAAAACGGACAATATCTATAGGAGGGTGGTCTGGGCTATTACACATGCTCAGGGATTTCAGTAGCCAGGACTCAACCATTTAAGTAGCTGCCTTCATCATTTGCGGTTGTGTACCAATTTTGCTTATGCATTTGTTTTACATGTATTGCATAATTATGAACATCTTTGTGTAAAGATAGATTGTACATATTTTACTATTTACAATTCATCATCTTTGTAAATATTTCCTGATCTTGGTTTTGTGAAAATATGGTTATTTATAAATGTTCTTTTCTTTAACTAAATAAATGAATGTGTTTAGCCCTTCGAGATTGTTTTTGAATGTACTTGAAGTCTTGAAGTAGCAGTGCCTTTGGTTAAGTGGATAGAAGTGTTTCGAATTGCTTTTCGAGAACCTAAAATTTTTGGTTTTATTAAATAACAACTATTATGTTACCTAATTTTTTAATGAAGGTTACTTTTATAAACTTCCACTGCTATTCCTTTTTCTTTTCTTTATATTGATCTTAAATACTTTGAAGAAAAGGAAAAAGGCTTAACTCTAGGGAAACTTTCTAGTTATACTAGATATCAACTGGAGTGTTTCCGTAAGGTGTTAGGCAGGTTGCCTAGTCATTAAGAAAGAGGTCTGTCAATATTGGACTTTGTTGCCTATAAAATATGAATTATTAGTGATGATATGGAATACTCACCTTGAAGAAAGGGATCTCCACATGTTAGAACCTTTCTATGTGCAGTATAGAAGAAGTGTTTAAGAACATATTTCAATGTGGTTTACTATTGAATATTGTTAGGATTCTCACAACCTATTATTACATAAATCATTATAATTTTTATTGTGTTCAAATTTTATACAGTCCAAAAATATTAATTTATTTAAGTACAACATGATAAATATTTTAATAACGCTAAAAATGAAATGAAGTTAATAATTCCTACATATTTAAAAGGAAACTTAATGAGTGAGTTGAATGAATACCAAAGTTTAATACGAAATATACCAAGATTTAGTACATTTAATATCATAATAATATGAAAAAAAGATCAAGAATCATTTAAAATAAATAACAGTTTCAATGAATAAAAGGGAATGTTATATTTGAGTACAGACCATACCTTCACCCAATACAAACTATAGTAGTAAGTGGGAATATCATGACTAAATAAAAGGTAATACAAATCCTCATTGCAAAGGATATAGATTGTCACATGCCTATACAAAGAAGTATTTTCATTAAAGTTTTTGTTTAACATTGTTAACGATATAACATTTGACACAAATTGGGATTGTTAAAATTTTTTTAGGGACTATGTGAAGGAAACTAATTACTACACATATGTGAACTGACTATATCCATTAAAGGTTTTCTATAATATGGTTAACCATACAAAAGTGTTGTCAACCAACTTTTAAGTTTAAATATTTTTAGAAATGATCTATAGCATAGGGATTGGTATATAACCTTGGATTGAAATGTGTTCATGAAAGATTTTGCTTAATATGATTCCTCATATGGAAGTTTAGTGAACCATGTTCTTATGGTAAATTTGGAATGGAGAATTTTATAGATATGCATTAATACAAAATAGTATAGAAAAATACGTTCATTACAAATTTTATTTAACACAATTGTTACAAAACTATGTGCTAAAACAAGAATCAACCTTTTACTATTAGAGATAAGCAAGAAATAGACTACAAAATGGGAATAATAACATAATGCACTATTAAAATAGCAATAGAACATTAAATGTCCTACCTAGCAACAATGTAGGGTTAAACATTTGGATATGGGTATGATTTATGTTGAGCCCTATAAAAGCACATGACAAGTATTTTTCACTCTATAATGTCATTCTCAAATCTGACGATTGAAATGAATTCTAGTTCTTATATCATGAAAAGCTATTATATAGCTATTTATCCCACTTACTTGAGTACGACAAAAACTAATTGAGCCCCTTTAATGTTTTTTTAACTAATACTTCTATAATTTGTGTATCCATTATGTATAAAGCACAAAACTTAACCTAGATTATTCTTTCTATTTTCCCTTAATCCTTTTCCACCAATTTTTATTTAAAAAACTCATAATTTCACATGGGCATAGTATCCAATGAGAGGTAATTAAGCAAGTATTAAGATAACAAAGAAAGGAATTTTGGTATTTCGGCTGTGTAAAGTCCTAATCAAAATTATGATTATGATAACAAATATATAACCAGCCAATGATCTATCCCCATTTCCTTAATTTGTCGTTTTATCCATCAAGTATTAGTAACCTTATGTTAGATTAAGATGTTACCATATGAAACATTTTCCTTTATAGGCAAGCTTTTTGTAAGGTGGCAAATATTGGGAAATTGAATTTAAGGAGAAATTAAACTTTGGTTATATGTAGTCTTTATCAAAATAATGATTATGATATGAAATATAAGCCCACCAAATTTTGTTGGTTTATAATTTAATATTTCTATCTCTCTCGAATAGTGTCACTCTTGGATCAAAGAATATTAAGATGCTGATTAAGGGAATTTAATATATACCTACAAAAGTTTTTTTTGGTATTTAATAATATTTTATGTCCACAATCTCTCCTTTAAAGATCAATATATACCATTATATTTGTAACACTATTACTGTGGAAATTTATTTGACTTTGCCACATATAATTAATGAAGAATTATGGTAGAAGTTGAAGTTTTTTATATGAGGAATAGGTGATTGTCAAATGTATTGGTGAATGCAAGGCATAAAATGTTCTAGCCTTTTTCCATACATTGTATTCTTCTAGATGGTCAAGGTATGGAAAAGGTATATCATTGTAGAAAGAAACATTTACATAAGTTATTATTGGAGGTTTAACCATGATTGAATGTTATTTTTAAGGTTGGCTAAATGTAATTAATTTAATGGCCAAATGATGTTGACATCTTCATTGATAATAGTTGTACTATCTAATCAAATCCTAAATAGTGAAGCCTTTGAAGAAGGTTTGTCACATAGGGTAGTACGGATCAATATTATAATATTATATTGATATTGGTTGGTCAAAATATAAGGGAAAATTTTCCATATTTGTCTTATAGGATTAATTGCTACAACCTTATTTAGAGTAGTTTAAAAATTATAATTGTAATATAATATTCATCATGATAAAAAAAAATTAAAACCATAAACACTCATGGAAAATAGAAATAATATTAAAAATAAAATTTTAATCTGTGATGGTTGTAATTGCAAATGTCAAAGGTCTTACAAAATTTTCATTTTTCAGCCATAGTGAACATGATATGGGAAGTCTGTCCAAATGGTAGCTATAGACTATGTTGTCAAATGACTTATGATTGTCATTGGTTTACCTTTTCTAGGGAAAAACATATATAAGTAGAGATAAGAAACACAAAGTAAAAGGAACAGGTGGTATATAGAGAATTCTACAATATACCCTAAAATTAATAGTAAGGAAAACCAAAAGCCTATAATTATATATAAGTTATACATATGGTTCCATATAGCTTGATTATTTGCAATTATTGTTTTCATATGAATTTCATCTTTTAAAAAATCTAATTTATAAAATACTAATAAATTCAGTTTATTTCACATCTTTTATTAATTTGTGGAAATAGCGTTGAAAAGTCTATTAGTGTTATTAAAACATACGGTTTTTCTTATCTTGAACCTTTAAATTCTATTTATTGTTGTATCCCTTTTCTTTTTAAAAATATGAGATTTTCTAACATTAAATAGTATGTTTATTTCTTCTCTTCAACTAGAAAGTAGAAATTGCTAGAAAATGGAATGTCTAGGTTTATAATTTGAGTTTGAATGACAATAATGCATCATCAACCTGTTGGAACAATCAGATGATTTTCGTATACAACTTCAAGAGGAATTGAGTACTCATTTTTCCACTATTTATAACATTGTAATTGAGCTCTTATAGTTGAGAAATCTAGATTCTTATGTATATACATGTTCCTTCGAGCATTACAAAAGACATTATTATTTGTAGAATGGGATTATTGATGACAATATGGAACACAAATTCTAAATAAATAGAATATAGTGTGATAGAACTTTTCTAAATATAATATAGTAAAAGGGAAGTGTTTAGGAGTATGTTTTATTCTGATTTACCATTGAACATTGTTGAAATTATTTCAAATTATAGTTGTATAGATCATTGTGAATTTTTTCATGTTTATCATTAATATATGTTTGCAATGATGAAGATTATAATTTTTGTGTTATTTATAGTTAACAGATGGATGATAAGACGAGGATGATGATGATAATAATAATATGAGCAATAGAAGGAAGATTTTTTGTTAATAAGTAACTCCTACACATTTTTAAGTGAATCTAATAAGTTAGTGGAAGGAAAACCATGCCTCAATACAAAATATAAGTAATACATCCAATATCTTAATTATATGTGAAAATTATCATAATATATTTAAAATAAGTAATGGTTAAAGTGAAAAACATATATAAGTGCAAGCTATAGTCTCGCTTAAAGTATATTATTATACTAGTAAGTGGGAATTCTATGACCAAATAAAAAGTGAAACAAAGCCTTAATATGAAGGAAACATATATTGGGACATGTCTATATGTCAAAGTGTGCCCACTAAAGTGTTTGCTTATCAGTGATAACTATGAAGGTGAAATGATGCATGTTATTTTAAGAAACGTGGAATGGAAAATGTGATAAACACAAATTAGTGCATATCCATATAAAAAAGTATGGTCATTAAAGATTTTCTTTTACCCATTTTACTACACAACTATATACAAAATAGTGTATTGAAATATGAATCGATATATCATCATTAATGATAAACAAGACATACACTTTAAAATGGAGATAATAAGTGATGCATTGAAAGAGTACCAAAACACTAATATCTCACTAAATGGAAGCATAAGACTAAAGATTTGGAAATATGTATGAGCCATATTAAGCCTCATAAAAATACAACATATATTTTCAACTTTGTAATGCCATTCTTAATACCAGATATTGAAATTATAATCTTAGTTCTTCGCTTATGAGAAACTATTATACAATTGTTTATCCCACTAACACCAATAAATGCAAAATAAATTAAGGCCCTTCAGATCTCATTTAACTAATAGTCTCATATCATGTTTTATACACTATGTACAATGCATAAGACTGAACCCATATCATTCTTTCTATGATATAGTATTGAGCGAGATGTAATAAGATAAATATTGAGAAAACGAAGAAGGGAAGTTTGGTTATTTGGTTATGTGAATTCTTAATCAAAATTTTGATTATGATAAAGAATATATACTTGCCAAATTTCAATTCACAACTTTCCTTAATGTTTTTCTTTATTTTTCATCAAGTTTCAGATTAAGACATTATTATAAGAAGATATTTCTTTGGAAGCAAGCTTTTATAACATGGAAAACATTGTGAACTTGAATTTAAGGTGGAATTGAATTTTTTTGTATGTATTTTAGATCAAAACCATAAGTTTGATTTCAAATATAAACCTACCAATGTTTATTCTTTCCTAACTTAATATTTCTTTCTATTTGGTGACAATTTTCCTTTTGGAATCAATAATTATTGAGATTTTGAATAAGGAAATATATTATATACCCATAAAAGTATCTTGTTTTGGTATTCAAAAATTTTTTATGTCTACAACCACTCATCTGAAAGTTGATATATATCATTATGTTTCTACCATTATTGTTATGGAAATCAATTTGATTTTGCCACATATAATTACTTAATAATTATAGTAGAAGATGAAGTTTTCTTCATATGATGAAGGGTTATTTTTAGATATATTAGTGAATGAAAGACACAAAATGTTCCAATATTTTCCATGTATTGTATTCTTCCTAATTTTCAAGGCGTGGTCAAGGTGATTCATTGCAAAATGAATCCTTTATATAAGTTATTATTGGAGGTTTAACTATGATTAATTCCCATTTCTAACATTGTCTAAGTGTTCTTAATATAATGGAAAAGTGATATTAATCTCCTTAGTGACAATAGCCGTATTGCCCAAACAAAACTTAAATTTTTACACTTTAAAGTAAAGTTCATTGCATATGACGTATGTATCAATATTATAATATATTGATATTGGCCAGTTATAATAAAAGAAAGACAATGTCTATATTCTTCTTTCCATATTAATTGTTTTTTCTTATTTAGAACAGTGTAAAAGTTTTTTTTATTGTAGTCTATCATTTATCACGATAATTAATAAAGCATAAATCAAAATTATGGACATATATGTAAGATTGAAATAATAGTAAAATTGAAAATATTAATCTATGATGATTATAATGTCAAAGCTCCAAGGTATTACATAAATTTCATTTCTCAGTCATAATGAATATGATATAGGATGGTTATAATGTTAGGTATGGCCCAGTATTGTCAAATGACTTAAGTTGTGAATGTTGTCATTTCGGCTTCCTTCAATAGTTTTAAGAAATGGTGGCATGACAAGGATTATAAAAGGTTTTATCAGAGAAAAAAACATAGATAAGCTTATATAGGAAACAAAGAGGAAAAGGAAAGGGTTACATTTTGAGATTCCTATAACATGGCTCGAAATCGGTGGATGAGGAAAACCAAAATTCCAAAGTATACATTGGTTATGTATGGTTTTATGTAGCTTGATTATTTGTAATTGCTATTCCTTTATGGTTTTTTTTACATAACTCATATATGAAAACATAAAAAACTTTGTTTATTCCATCTCTTCAATTGATTTGTGGAAACAACCCTACAAAGTCCATTAAAACATTTGGTTTTATATATCTTGAACCTTGAAATTATCTTTGATGTTATATCTTTTCTTTTCCTTCGAAATTTGATGTATCAAAACATTAAATATTATGTTTATTTCGTCTCCTCTATTGAAAATTGGAAACAACCTAGAAAAAGGATGAACTAGTGCAATTCATCTTTAAAAAATATCAACTTATTTTAAGCCTATTGGAACATTTAGATGATCTTTACATGTACCATGGATAGGTGTTGAGGACTTATTTGTCCACTTTATTTGACTATCTGAGTAAAATCTTAGAGTTGAGAAATGTAATCATCCTATAAAGAGATATCTTCTTTTAGTCATTTTATAGGTATTTTGTTGCTTACAGGAGGGAAATTATTGATGGTGACATGAAATGTGAATCCTGATGAAATATACAATCATGTGATCGAACTTTTCTTAGTATAGTATAGAAGAAAGGAAATGGCACGTTTCATTAGGGTTTCAAATTCAACATTGTTAGGATTATTGGAACTTACAGTTACAAATATATTTATGATCTTTATAATTAATACATTAATGAAAATATAATGAATGTAATATTTATCATGTTAGTAATTAAAATATGTATGCTAAGATAAGGAAGATGTTGATTATGATACTGTTAGCAATGGAATGAAGAAGTTTTATAGTCAATTAAGTCCTACATTTTTAAAAGGGAAATTGCCTCCAAATAAAATATAACAATACTTGATGTACCATTGACACATATAAAAATTATTGTAAGTCATTTAAAATAAATAAAAGTATTTTATAAGAAATGGGAATATCATATTTGAATGCAAATGATATCCTCACCCATTACAAACTGTACTAGTAAATGGGAAATATTGGTTGATGCTTTATAGCAAATTAGTTGGTTGCAGTTATTTAGATATAATTATTTAATGGCATCTTTATCTTATACATAATTGGTTAATCGACTAATGTAAAAGATAAAGCTAATAGGATAAATGTACATTGCAATTGTAAGATTCATATTGCATGCATACATTATCCCTATCTCCTAGTTATTGTTCTATTGACAGTGAACATTAGTATAACTTTAAAAGACTATCACACATTAAATTTTTTGTTATGAAGGAAGTAGTCAATCCTTTAGACTAAATTTTTTGAAGATAATCCAACATATGAATTCTTATTATAGATCAAGTTCATTAAACTGACCCTATATAAGAATTCAATTTGCAATATTATTTTTACATCTATATAATTTCTTATTATAATGATTGTTTAACTAATTCACTAACTTGAGATCTCCAAATTATCTCATATAGGAATCCTATGTTTTGATACTACTTATAACCTATCCTAGCCAAGGGTTATTCTCAGTAGCCATTAAATATAGCATGAATGACATAGATGCAATTAAGAGATCAATATAAAATTCATCACCCTAAAGTGATTTAGGAGTATGTTCCATTATTCTTGATTTGATTCAAGTTGCCCAAGGTGAAATTACACTTTGTAAAATTGTTTACAAATGTCATTAATTGAATCAATTACTAATTATAGAGAAGTAATATGATTGGACTTAAATAAATTAGAAATTGATTTCATACTGTAGGTCTAATCAGATTATTGTGTGATGAAAGGATTTAATTATACGAAAAAAAATCATATGAGAAAGGTTAGTGAAAGCCAATTTAGGTAATTATGATGCATAGTTGGAAGTCAATATGATCTCTAGTTATAAATTATTTAATGAGAGAAGTAGCAATAAAATCAAAGAGTTTAATTTTTTAATCCTTAATATGATTTATGAATATATTTTATATGCATTGCAAACTTATTTTAGAACTCAATAGACAATTTACAAAAATGGTTGGAGAGAGAAAATGTATTTTAATGAATTTAGATTTGATTGTAAAGTTTAAGAAACTTTAAAAGTAAAAATGATATATTTAAAAGAAAATAAATAATATGAGATAATGGATCCTAATTATGCCTAATTGGTATTGAACAATAATTAATTATAATTTTGATCGAACTTAGTGAAATTAAAAAATTATTTCAATTAAATTACAAAAATTAAAAATGACATTTAATACAAACGAAATAATATGAGGTATTGGGTCCTAAATAGGCCCACTTAGTATTTAATTATAATTAATTGTAATTCAAATAGAAGTCTTAGTGAAATCAAAACATTTATTTCTATTAAATTCCAAAACATAGCGGTCTTATTATACTATGGAGAGGATCGAAATCTTGCCATAATTCCTTAATAGGAATACTATGGCTAAATAAAAAGTAATGGAAAGAATCAATATGTACATGAATTGGTATATACCTATAAACTAAAATAAATCATTTAAGATTTTCTCTAGCAAACTTAACCACACTGTGGTATATGCTTGTGTCTGAAAATACATCATTTAAGGTTTTCTCTAACATAGTTAACCACATTATTGTGTTATTACGCACAATGAAGTTACAATTTTGCATGAATAATTTGAAGTGTACTCATTCATACATAACCATCCATCAAATAGCATAAATTGAAAAGACTAATTAGATCATACCTATACACCAAATTATGTCCGTTAAAGATTTTTTTGCTTAAGTTTTTAACCGTGTAAAAGTATAGTTAACCACTTTTTAAGTTTTTAAATTTTTATAGGAAATTTGAAGAACACATATTAGTATACGACTTGTCATCAAATTTTTTCCTATAAAACCGTGTAAAAAAATAAATTCATTATAGGTTTTCTTTAACAGTTTACTACACATCAATATGCTAAATGGAGTGTTAAAATAAGAGTCAAATCATTGTAAATAAGTAATATGTAGACTTTGAATCAGGAATAATAGTAATGCATTAAAAGAAAACATTAATATCTTATCAAATGGCAATGTAGGACTACATATTTGGACCTTGATATATATTGGGCCTTATAAAAATACATGAAAATTATTTTCAGCTCTATAATCCGATTCCTAATCTAGCAATCGAAATAATAATCCAGTTCATCTCTTATGAAAAATATTATACAATTTTTTTTTAACTTGTCAATTGACAATAATCAAGTTTCTATCACCTATCATTCACAATCAATATAGCTATATATCTAACTGTGGATGGTGCCACAATTTTTCCATCTAAGCTTTCACTAAACTAGCGGGTTTGATTACAAAGACAGGTGACAAACCAAGCTGTTTATAGTCATCCACATTGATAATGAAGTGTAGTAGCTGCAAGCTCATACCTCAAATAGCATTATGACATACAAAAGCACCTAACATATAAAAAGGAAGTTCCACTTAAAACATTTCTCTATATGCACACCCTTTACTTTGTCGAGTACACACCATATAATGATATACAAAACATCAACTTCATACTCCTCTAAAGGCCCCATCTTGGCCTCTTCAGCCTTTTTCAGTACACATTTTGTTCTATGCATATAGTCAACTTCTTTTATCACTCTTATAATCTTTTCATTATTGTTAATGACATAGTTTGCTAAAGAGTCTTGTACTAATACATATATTTTCAAGTGGTTCCTTCAAGATTTGTAACAACAACATAACTAAACATTATAAAGTCAAAATTGACGAAAAAAATTAATTTTACATGGTTTAGTGCACGATTGCATAACAATTTGTTTCCTTTATTTTATTCAGTATGTAAACTAAGTACATAAAAAAAATTTAAATACAGTTGAACAAAAATCATATTTTTTTTACAAATGAGCGTGGCAATCTGTGTGCTTAACATATAGTCCTCCAAATTTCATAGTAAAACATATTATAGTACAAAACTATGTATTTGATAGTGCTAGTCAATTTCTTTAATAGTTGTAAATTGATACTTGATCATATAACCATTCATGTACTTCATATTATCTTTCCAAATTTTCAAATGGCAATAAATTTAACTAGATTGTTGTGTAGTTAATTATGTTAAACATAACATTTACTAGACATATTGTAGTGCACATGCGTGTAATAATCTGTGTCCTTCATATTCAAAATGTGCATTATTTTAGCTTGAAAATGGAAAGCCCACTTTTTAAAACTTACTAATTAGCATCAAGGCAACCTATAATTTTTTTTTCAAAATTGTTAGTTTTTATTATTTCATGATATCTTAATATTTAAGTAATGATATTATCATTTTAAAGTAAATGTGTGACATATCTAGTATAGGTGGTGGTATTTTTTATGTATAAGCATGGTGTTAGATGTATGAAAGTCTAGTATAGTTTTAACTAACCCAAGTTATTCTTCATATTCAATGATGGTATTACTTTCTTAAGGTGAATGTATCACCTATTTGTTATATAAGGTAGGTCGTGGTATCTTCTTCATATAAGTGTGGTATTTTATAAGTGAAGTTCTAGTATAGTTTCCATTAATGGATGACATCATATATTAAACTGATGGTATTTTCATTTTAAGGCAAACATGTGACTTATTTATTATAGGTAGTAGTATTTTTTTATGTAGAGATGGTTTTGGATATATGGACTACTAGTATGGAGTTTATTAGGACATGATATTCTTTATACTTGATGATGATATTCTCATTTTAAGGTAAATATATGATTTATTGTAATGGATGATGATATTTTTTATACAAAATAATGATATTGAATTTATGAAAGTTTGGTTTAGTTTTTATTATATCATGGTATTTTAATATTAAAGTGATGTTATTCTTATTTTAAAATAAATGTATGACTTATCTATAATAGTGACAGACCCTATCCCAAAACAGCTGGGCTCCTTGCCCAGCACCCCATGGTGGCCTTTTAGTCAATATCTAATCTAGCTGTAAAGTTCTTACGGAGCTAAGCCTATTGCCCTTTTTATCGAAAAACTTTAACTCAACATTAATAAATGTAAATAGTGGAGAGGTTTTTTAAAATCATTTTATTAAAAATTTTTGTAGTAAAGGTTTCATTATGTCATCTCCAAAATTTTCAAATTTCCTATAAAAGTTCAAAACACTTCTATAATCACACCAATTTCTTAATTAGAAATTTTAGACTTCAAGTTGTCTCATAAGCAATCTCAAAACTCAAATCAATTGATTTTAAAAAGGCTAAAACATATTCTTGCATTTAATTTTATAAATTTTATATACATGTCTTCTTTACACAAAAATACATTTCAAATATATTCATGGATATACAATTGTTCTTAAAAGTATTTACAAGGAAAAAATGCCTACATAGCAACACATGACCAAGCTAACTATTCGAGAGGTGGAGTCCTGACCGCTGAAGCCCCTAAGCATGCACCTGAGAGGTTTCATTTTAATAATAGAAAATAGAGTGTGAGCTAAATAAGCTCAATGAATGTTAACTTTTCTATTCAAATCATATTTAACAATTTAAACCTCCTTAAAACAAGTTCATTTCTTATCGTGTCGTATAATGCTAATATAAAACATATATGCTTCCTGAAACAAAAATTCTCAATTTGCTTTTAAAGTAAAAAGTGGCAACATTATTATTATCATGAACTTTCTTACACAACACAGCCCACTACTATTTTTCTTTCTATATATTATCCTTAGGCATAAAGTCACAGAGATGGTTTTGCATTGCTTACCCATGACTGGTTAACTATTAGTTACAGAGCTTGTTCTACATCGCTTACCCACATTAGGTTAACCGCTATATATGTATCGGTAGTTATGGAGCTACTTCTACATTGCTTACCTATAACAAATTTTGCTAGCATTATATATACTTCATACATGCAGAAGGTGACTCACTAGACTACTAGCAGACATAATAGCACCCGCTGGCAGTAACTAAAAACCTTATACACTGTCATGCACGATCGAAATATTCTAACCAGTATAATAACATGTATAAAACCTAACGATATACCAAAGGCTAAAAACTCATTTCCTTTTTATTGACCAATAACATAATTTCAATGTAACTTCAAATTATTTGAAATTCAACTTTCAAACTTCAATTGATAAATTGCTAAGTCATAAATGTATACTAACAATATTCACTTATAATGTATCATTTACATAAACCTCATAATCATAAAATTTAAAATGACGTGTCATCATTTCTTTTCAAAATAATTATTCATATAAACAATTAAAATACACTCATTATTTTGCAAACTTATCGCTAAGCACATTCACACGTTTTGCGCCACTCTTTTACCTACACAAATTGCATTTCGCTTAGCCATTTATTTCCAAATTTAAAAAAAGGCATTAAAACTATACATTCAGTTTAATCGAATTTGAGATTTGTATTTCATCATGTAACACATACGTCAATCGCATTTCGGCTTACTTCCACAGGTTAACCTATTGTCCTCCATTTTAATGTCTAACTTAAAAAATTACTTAAATACCATCTTTTGCCCATTCTAACTTATCAATTTCATAAAAACACTATCTCATCCGATTAATTCACCATAACAATAATTAAACTTCGACAACTTATATAAACAACTACATTTCCTCTTAAGGCTAAATTTTTCTCACCACATATACGTATATTGTTATTTCAATTTCTTTCCAATCTATCAACTCAATTCACCTAAAATCTATGATAAGCATCATCCAAACACATCATAAACCATTTTAACTTCATTACTTTCCACTTACACGCTATATACAAAGCTTTTCCAAATAATAACATAGCACTTCAGTTAACAATTAAAATGCAATAAATAGACTTAGTGACCATCCTTAATCACATTCACATGGTCATTACATCATAACCCTATTTTATACCAAAAATTCCCTTGATGCTAAACTTAACATAGTTCACATTAAACTTTTCCTATTCAATTCCATTTTATTTCTAAAACTTAAAAATAGTCCTAATTTACTTCCATAACATTCTAACACACACATTTAAGTCATAAAATTTCATTATCAAATTTTTATATAATCATACTCCCTTGGTTGAATTTCAAGCAAAACCAATTCCAAATTAATTCTTTTTCATTTCTTTACTTCGTTAGCATCAAAATCATTATGTGAACATCATAAAACATATAAATACAATTTTTGAATCAAATCAAACTAAAAAAACCAAGCCATGGTTGATTCTTCCAATCTTGATTTCTTGGTTTACTTTCTTGATTTCAACGTTTAAATGCTTCTAAGCATATTATCCCCTCCATGGCAAGTCAAAAATCACCATTGATCTTAAACACGCATCCCATTCAAAAATTCATAAAAATTAGAAATTTAAGCTAGGAAAACTTACCACTTTTTCCTCCAATCCTTTGGGTAATTGGTGAATACATAGACTTGATCAAGATTTCTTCAAATCCAACTCAAAATGCATAAGAAATGACTGCATTCTTCTTCTTTTTCTACTAGGCTGAAATTTCACCACGGTTTCCCTTCTTTCCTATTTTGTTTTTGGTCTCTCACGTTTATGTTAAAAGAATGAAGCAATTTGTCTTATTTTTTTTCTTTTTATAGTCCCTATTAATGATAACATGTCATCTCCTCATTTTCCATCTCTAATGACTCGTTAATCCCCTAACACCATGTAGAATGACCAAATTGCCCTTTAATAAATTTAATTCATCAACTAATCGAATTAAGTTGCAAAACTATTCCATAACCATCTTGTTATCAAATTGACCATGAAATAATTTAATTAGGGTCAATACTTATTGATTGTATTCTTTAAAAAAAAAGTCAAATGGGTTTAAAATCATCAATATTCATTATTTTCCAAAAAGTGCATTTTAATCCTAAGCTTTTGGAACTCCCAAAGTCCATCCAATCAGACTTATTTTTGATCCGTTTCAGTATCATTACACTCTAATACTTATTTTGGATATTTTTCAATATTTCAACATTGGGTTCCCCAAAAATCACTATTCACCTAAATACACTATTCATCCCAAAAATTATAGTCAATGAAAGGAAAAATTTGTAGTTTTACTAATAGGTAGTCATATATTTTATATATAATATTAGTATCAAATTTATGGATATATGGTATAATTTTTATTGATTCATGGTATCTTAATACTAAAGTGTTAGTATTCTTATTTTAAGTTTAACGTGACTTATCTATAATAAATGGAGTTATTTTTGTACATAATAACGATATTAGTTATATGAATGTTTGATATAGTTTTAATTGAGCCATAACATTTTTGTGACACCCCACCTCCATAAGGCATATGCTCGATCAACCGGAGGACATTCGAGAATGTACTCTATGAAAATGACATGTTAAAGCAATCACATTCACTTATATGACATCATACAGAACATAAATAATCAAAAGATTAACTGCTCATTTCATTCACAAACATAATTTACACTGTAGCATTTCACTACATAATCCTTATTTATAGTATCAAAAACATATGAGAGTATATCACTCTTTACAACATATTCTACATGAAATGAGAATTATACAAAATTACTTTATCTAAACTCCTCATTACCAATTGACTAGACCTTTAAGTCATTCGAGACTTCCAAAATGGACAGAACTAGACTTCTACTAGTTTGCCTTAGGAGGTAAGTCATCCTCATACCTGAAAAATCAACATTTACAATTTTGATGAGTTTTGTGAACTCAGTGAGTGAACCATCCTAGATGTGCTCACTTATATCAAAACATAAGAAAAATTCGTAATTTAATTCACAACAATTCATATCATCAAATATTAAATATCACTTCATATTTCATCATGCATCAACAAATACAATTTGTGTACACTATTTCATATTTCCATTTCAGAACAGTCCAAATAATTCATTTAATAATTATCAAATTATATATGCAAATGCACATATGACTCCACTTTTATTGTTACTTTATCATGACTTAGTGCCTTTTTACTGTCCCGTATTCTTTATGGATATCGGGCTTATTAATAATTATCCCATACCCATTTTGGATATCAGACTCATTAAATACTAAGCCTGTGGCTCTTTAGGCGCATTTCTGAGCTTTAACTCTTTTTCACTGGTCACTCTGATCACAACTCTTTTATCTGACCATGCATATCAATATGATGAAATGCATCATTTCTCACCATATGCAGTCAATCTGTAACATCTTGTTTCTATACTAAAGGGTAGGAAAAAGGATCCTAAACCAAGATATATGAGAAAGAGAAAAAGAGATATTAGAAAATGCATTTCATGTTCATGCATAATGTAAGCATACTGATACGTGACTATAAAATTTGTTGCACACATTTCAATGATTGTGCATGCACTCATTTGATAATTTCTAGGTATAAATAATTGTTTTAAAGTGATTATGATATGAATTGTGGTTTATCTATTGATTTGGTGATAATGATTATTAATTTAGGATTTTTGGTGAAATTTAGAAAATTACTGAAATTTTGAGTATTTTTGGGACTAGGAAAAATGTCAAGTGGCAAGACAGTTGATAAATGGTAGTCGAAATAAGTATCGAATGGTAGTAAAAATAATTGATAAATAACATTAGGATTATTGAAAAATGTCATTGAAAATTAGGAGACAATGGAATTAGAAATTGGAGGATAAATGGACGAGATAATAAGAGGCCAAATGAGAACCATAACATGGTGACATGTGGAAAATGACAAGTATCACTTGCCATGCCACACAACTCAACCTTGTTATTTTCTATTGAAAAAACATAGCTCATTTTGTTCTTCACTTTTGGCTAAAGATTCTCTCTTCATTTGTTCCACATCTTCTTCATTTTGCTCCTCCATTTATGACATATTCAATTTTCACCATGTTAAAGCTTGATCTCATCCTTCACTTGCTACTCCCATTTTTGTTGTCTTCTTCATCTTGCTATTAAATCACCCAACCCATTTTTCCATGAAAGATGTGAAGTAAATCACAAATTAGTACAATGATAATCAACACACAAGAAGGGGGGTTGAATTGTGTATACTTTTTCATTTTACCCTCTTCCTTAACAAATGTTTAATTCAGAACACAAGTAAGTAATAAGAGAGTTAAGAAAATTTTTGGGCACAGAGATTTTATCCTGGTTCACCCCAAACCGTGGGCTACGTCCAGTCCTCAGAAACCTTTCTGAGATTTCACTAT
>JAOSBO010186186.1:0-23001 GCA_027563915.1 Erythroxylum rotundifolium
GTGACATAGAGGCCAGCATTATATAGCTAGCCAACTCATTATCATCCAGTAGCTTCTTGTAAGCTCTCTGATCTTCATCAGATGATTCGACGGTAGGGCGATTGGGAAGTGGTTCATCTAGGGCATATCCTAGTATTTTGGATTTGAGAACAATTCTCAAATTTCGTAGCCAATCCAATAAGTTTTTTCCCGTTAGTTTGTTGGAATCTAACAGGGAGCCAAGTTCACACTAGAAGACATCATGGTGATTTAATAACCTAAAAGAACGAGAGAAAAGTTAGAATGTACATTAATGGATATCTATAAGGACTTTAATGACATGCATTATGGGTCCCACTATTCTTATTCAAATCCATTGCCCTCACTACAAATTTGAGAAAACTTATAGTTTTCTTAATGGGTTGATATTCGATATCACTAAGAATGACCTTGGGTTTGCTTAACAAGCCACCTTAGGTCAATCGGTAGGTATCATTCATTCCAATTGCATACATTTATGCTACATCATCTTCTGCCATCAACAGTTGATTTAGCACACTCATTAGGTTATCAACTCTTGATTTATATGCATCCCATGTATATAACCCAACTTCGCCTCTATCCATATTAACCTTGGGTTTGACTAACAGATCAATGCTTCCAATTAGGACCAACCCATTAATCAGGAAATCTAATTTCCATGGTTTAAACATATTCGTGTAGAGCGGACTTGGGTTTGTCCAACATCCCAACTCTAAAAGAACTCTAGTTCTTGTCATATCAATGGAAGGCGTAAGTCCTAATATTCTGATGAGGGATTTGTTCTTTGGTCTCATCAATACGTTAAGCCTATGTCCATAATTACCCTTAATATGCATCTAATGCATGTATCACATAAAGGAGGTTTAATTTAGGTTGTGACTTAACTATGCATCTAAATTTGCGATTCGATTCAACTCTTGAACCTAATCGGGTATTAGTGTTAGTCTTGGCTAATCTGAATTATGAATGTGATTCGAATAGGAATCCTAAAAATAATTATTTTGATGTCTAGATTAAACAATTTAATCCTAGTCTATATGCCTTTATCTAGTCACACTAGAAATGCTATGCTCTACCTGGATTAATTCTAAATTAATCCCTAGGGTTTCCAAAATTCCTGTACACCAATTAGTCCTTTATAATATCCCTAGGTCATCTCAAATTTACCTAAACAATTTCAACAAATGCCAAAATTATCTTGACAGCCAAAATCGTCAAGATAAATAAGTTAAACTACTAATTACTAAAAAGGTCGATTCGATGTTCAGAAAATTTCCAGAACCCTAATTTTGAGCACATGCAGTCAGCATGTTATTTCCATCAAAATAATATATATCATATCACATAAGAGCCTTATTTAGGTCTCATAACTGAAATACACATATTATAAGCAATTAAGTAAGTCAACGCCATCAACTTTCAAAAAGTTGACCAATGTTGACTTTAACTTTATTTATTAATTGAATAAATTTAATTAATTCTGAAAAAATTCCAAAACCTTATATACATTGTAAATGTGTCTAATAAAAAATTTCAAAACCTAATTCTTAGGAATTAGTTAATAATAAATAGGAAAAAGCCAGCTCATCATATGTGTGTGACACCTGTCACATTACTTGTAACACAAGTCATACATTACATAATGCATGCATAAGATAATCACTTTAACAAGTGTCATGCATCTCATACATGTGGAAACTTCTAATCTTGCATGTGCATGGATAAAATTTATAGAATCAATTTTTATAAATATTAAAATGGAATTTTCAGGCGTGCATTTTCATCACATTTCTAGAATTTCCAAAGCTTCATACATGCATCAAGCTGAAATTCGTAATTAAATAGCAAATTAAATTCAACTGGATTTTCCTTTTATATAAACGTAAAATAACACCTTATAAACGCTTCTATGAAAAAAAATTAGAAACTTTTTTTTCTAGAATTAATACGAAAATTTCAAAGTTAGCACATGCAATTAGTTTTCTAGAAAATCTCAAAAATCAAAACATGAATAATCTTGATATAAATTCGAAATAAAATAGAAAAAAAAATTCGATTGCATTTTCCTTCAACAAAAACATAATATAACATCTTATAAACATTTTCAAGAAAGAAAATCAGAAAATTGTTTTTTTTCTAGAATTTACACAAAATTTTCCAAATCAACATGCAAGTCAGTCACAACCTAGCAAGCACTTTGCACATGCTGAATGCATCATCTATAACATGCATAAACTTGCTCTGATGCCACTGTTGGGTTAGCCATGGTTGCTTCGATCACATGCATGTAAATGTATCAGAAGTGTCAAAATCAAGATTCCGACACCATGACAACTCCAAAACACCAAGATCATGCATGCATGCAAAAATATGTAAAGAATATGAAATAACAAAACTTTTTACCTTTTGTATCTCCTCCTTTCTTGTTTCTTCTCCTTGTTTGGGTTGTTGCAAACACCAGTGACACCTGTTGCATTACTTCTAACATAAGTCATACATTACATAATGTAGCATAAGATAATCACTTTAACAATATGTGTCATGCATCTCATATATATGGCAACTTCTAATCTTGCATGTGCATGCATAAAATTTATAGAAACAATTTTTATAAAAATTAAAATGGAATTTTCATGCATGGATGTTCATCACATTTTTAGAATTTCCAAAACTTCATACATGCATCAAGCTAAAATTTGTAATAAAATAGCAAATGAAATTCAATTGCATTTTCCTTTTATGTAAACATAAAATAACACCTTATAAACACTTCTATGAAATGATATGCAAAGTTATGGACTGTTGTGATTATGAATGGTGTTTGAATGTACCCATAGAAATATCTTGTTTAAACACTTTTTATCCGAGTCAACCTCTAGATTACTTAGTTTCTAAGGGTGGTGAATATTGATTGATCATGAGTAAAATCTTTGAATGTCGAGTTTTTACTATAGGTTTTCAAAGTCATTCATCTTTAATTATGATTATCTATTCTTAAGAAATGTGGAAAATGAGTAAAAGTTTTGGTTTGTGATTTTGATTTTGATGATTTTCCCAAGGATAGTTAAAAGCTAAGTGTGGGGGAACTTAACATGTGCTTAAATTTTGATTCATTTGATATACTACACTTAGTAATTAATGTCTTAGAAATGCTTCGGATACTCACTTTAGCTTATATTTGATTTTAGGTACATTTCGGTAGTAAAGGAGCTACAGTGACCCCAAAGCACGTTCATTGAAGCCACCCTTTCCATTTCCATATTCACTTGTATTTGTGGACCAAAAAAATGATAAATACTAGAGCAAGTAAAGACAAGAAAATCAAGATGATGAAGCTACATGGAAATTGGATATGGTAACCCCATGCAATGTGTTTTATGAGAATTAAATGAAAATAAGAGGTAGCTGAAATAGAAGAAAAGATGACAACACAATATGAAGGAAACACTGTAGCAGATACACAAACACTTTAAAATGATGTAGTAGACAGAAGCTAAAACGATTGCGTGTTACGTTTCACGCAAACAATTCACACCACTACGATTTTAATGCAGACGTTAGGCAAGAGTTTTTAAAAAAGGGAGATACGCATGGTAAAAGGAGGGGCTAAAAGCACTGTAGATGGGCCAAGAATTAAATCACTAAATCAAATAGAACAGTAGAGTGGTGTAGAGAGAACAAGTAGAGGCGCTAGGTTTTCTCTCGTTGTCTTTCACAATGGTTGGTTCTTGAAACATAAAAATAAAACTAGAAGGCTAGCTTCCCAATGCCAGTTCAACGGGAATATTGATGCCAAGTCATGGTTAAGCTATTTTTATCATTTTAAGGTTGTAATTTCTTTTCGGATTGTTATGTTGCTGGTGTTAATTTTATCAAGTTTTGGGATGAATGGTCTTAATACGTTATTTTGATTATTCTATTTCGAACCTATTGCTAAAACATTGAATGTAATCTGTAATTATTACTTTTGATGTTTATAGGTAGCATATAATGATCCCATATTGTTAGGAGCATCATAACTTAGGTTAGATAATCCAAACATGTGAGGTTACTGTTTATATTGATCGTTTTTCACATCGTGATGCGGCTACCAAATTAAATATAGAGATCGTATCCTAGGTTATTCGGTGGTTGAGTTTAATTAATAATCGTATCTTGATTAAACAAATCCTAAGGGAAAACCAAGATTAGGAAAGAATTTTATTACTTTTAGATCGATAGTTCAAAGAGAGTTGTAAAGACATTAGGATGATGAAATATGTTTGATTGTGTTTAGGTCGAGATTGAACCTAGAACCGGACCTTACATTTATTCAATAGTTTAATCATTTTTTATCATTTGTTTTAATTTGTTTTCGATAGTTTGCTTTCATTTTATTTCCTAAATTACTAAAAATCCGAAAACCCTCCTTTTTATATTTTCCTTACATCAATTAATTTTATTACAGAAATCGACATTCCCTATGGATTCGATACCAACTCACCATAACTACAAATTTTAATGTGCAAAGTCAGGTAAATTTTGTAGTGCACTTGACATGATATAATTTTAAATTATTAAAAATATTTTACAATATTGTAAATTATAAAATATCTTCATTTTATTTTTGTTAAAGTATCTTAATATATATCCTTGATATAATCACTTTAGATAATCATACAAACTCAACTACATATTTAAAAATTAATCACATTATAGTATTGTTTAAATAATTTTAAAATGTTTAATAAAATCTTGAATATTATGGAATACCTATTTCATTAATAAAATTTTTAAAAAATACAATTTGTACTTCCCACCCAACTATTTATAAACTTTTTCTAATCATTGGAAGATGGTGGCTCACAATGGCTACTGTTACGAAGACTTTTTCAAGGCACACTAAAATGAGAATAAAATAGTCAAAGTTTACATGCGATAGTTAAGTTCACCAAAACTCAACTAAACCTTCTTTTATGATTGTTAACCTTTACGATTATTGATTGATAAATTCTTTTCATTTTCCAATGCCTCACTTACACTTATGTTTAAGCGTTCCACTCACTTTCAACACATAAAAAATGAACCATAAATACATTTTAAAAAATTGATAGTACAAAAGGCTTCAGATACTTCCTCCTTGAAGCACTCTACAAAGAATACTTAAGAACTCCCTACTTGAAGCTCTCTATAATTAAAAGTTTTGATATGACTCTCAAACTCAATCTAAGAAGATTATTAAATGTATAATGTATTAAATAAGTTAAACATTTTGTCTTTACATAGGATTGTAAGAACTCAAAGACTAAGTAAGCTAAATCACCAACTTTTACTATTAACCCACTAAGTTGATAGGGAGTTACCACTTATTCTATTAACTCCACCTAGTTAGTTGGGAGTTTAACCATTTAGACCACTATCTCCTTTTAAGATGATGGAGAAAATGGTCTTGGAAGATTCCTACTCTACTGCTACATGATCAGACCTTTTTTTCACTACTTAAAAGAAGTTCTGCCACTTTCTAAGGTAATGCTCCTACTTTCCTTTTTATAGTACTCCATATTCTTGCAATGTGTCACTATATCATTTCTTCTTGAAGAAACAAGTACCTTTATAAGCCTTCGGTTAGCCATTCTAGGACATCTTTGTGGACAATCCATCTAAACATAGTCATGGTATAATCATATTGTTCAGTCATAAAGTTAAGCAATAATTTGAGCCAATGTATAATAAAATTTGCAAATTTTCGTACTTAAATTCCTTTTCAAATTTCAGTGCCTTTTTAAACCCGTGAACTTAGTACAACTTAGTTGTATTGATCATTTTTAATATCTCTCATTGTCAAAGATTTATGCTAAAGTGCATCCATACATACCAACTTTTGTCAATTGTCAAATTTTCATTAATATTGCCCATTTATCTCGCTTACTCACATGACATTGCCTTATTTCCTAGTCAACATGTCATTTCTTGTTAACTCGCATGTCAAACATCGCCAAAGATCATTAAGAATTATACAATTTCACCATTTGAACTTTGGAGATCTGACATCTACCACCACAAATAAGATAACCATTGGACATGATTCTAATAAGTTTATATATACTTTTTTAAATGAAAAATAATTGCTTTATAAAAGAAGAGAGCTCCTATATGGAATTTGTTGTTGCTAATGCATATCTAGTTATTTTCTTATGCTATAACGATATATGAAATTTGTATGATCTTGAGAATTAATATTTATCTATATAAATGTCTAAATATAGTAATTAAAATTTTTATTTTTATTACTAATTAAGTATGACATAAAATAGAATTTTAGTAAAATATCTTTAATACAGCTAATAAAATGATTACTCATGTGGATCAAGTTCCAATTTACAATTACTACAAAAAGGGCATATTATTTAAGTTAATAAGTATGATTAACAAAAAATAATGTGTTAAATATTAGTGATAAAAGAATGAAAGGTAAAGGATAGTATATTATAGGTAAAGTCATATTTTTAATACCAACTTCAGCCATCATGTCACATTTGTTATATAATATGATAAGAAAAAGTATGATATTATCATATATGAGTTGTACATAATTTTTCATCAATTAGAATATCAATTTTTCTTAACATTTTTATAAATAAAAACATGAAAATTTATAATACAGTAAAAATTACATATTTATTTCATGTTTTGAGTCTTAGGTGATCATATTATGTGATAGATTGTTACATAATGATGAAGTCCAAATATAAAAATCTTGCCACCGACCTATGGCTTAACTAACTTATACAAGTCTTATAATATTTTATTATATCCCAAAAATTAAAGGAAATATTCATAACTCATTTACAAGTTCAAATCCCACATTTAAGAATATTTTATCATAAATTAAATCTAGTATATTAAACTCACTTAGTAACTAGAATATAAAATTTTTCTATCTTTTACCAAAAATTAAACATAGTCCACTAAATTCAATTAATAACTAAAATATAAAACATTTCTATCTAAAGACTCTTTGGTATCTATTCAATCTAGCATAAGCTTACATCCTCCATACTTCCCTACATTCCACCTTAAGCTTTTCACCTAAAATTAGAACTTTAATAGGAAAACATACGTCAATAGAAAAAAGAATAGTAAAAGAAATAGAAAACCTCCTACTCATAACCATTATATGAACAATAAGGTTACACCTATATCTATGTGACATTATAAAACCTTCATAAATATGTTAAAGGAATAGTAGTAAAATGTAATACACACATATATAATAACTTCACATAATAATCAAATCTAATGCACAGTTAATGTTATCAGTAAAAATCATTTAGCTGCAAACATTCTCTCCAAATACGTTTTGATTTCTCCCTCAATTTAGCACTAGATGTTCTTTCTAAGTATAAAATGGAATATGATCCATTATAGAATTACTACTAGGCCTTAGCTACTCTTCACACCATATATATCATATAAAACACATCTAGTCCTCTTGAGAGTACTGAATCACATCACAAATATGCATGCATTAATCACATTACATACCATTCATAAATATGACACCAATTATGATATGCGACTACATGAAACCAATTATAACAACAATGTCACTATAATATCCTATTTAAATTTACACATATACTATCACTATATATTTCACATACTATGCACAATCATAATAAAAATTATGATTTAAAATCAATAACCTTTTAATTTGGTGAAAACCACCAAATTTTACTATAACCTTGCTTAGGGTTTATGCATTCTACGTCAATCCTAATAATCAAGTATGTAAACAATGATTAATCATAAAATGCAAGATTCAATAACAATTAATAAATTTAACATGGATAATAAAAACCTTATTTGATGCATACTATCTATTAATTATATGAAATGTACCTTAAATATCTTCTTTGGTAGAAATTGATTTAATACTACTTGAACCACCATTCTTTATAGTTTTTTTAACATATGTTGAGGAGTTCAACTAACTTAACTCATTGTTTGACTAACCTAACTCTTATTACAAAAATTTATGTTAACTATGTTTTTGCTAACGGTGGGGATTCAATTAAAAAATATTAGCTCAAGGTATCTTGTAACACACCACTCTCATAAAGCATATGCCCAAATGTACCAATGAATATTCAAGAACATACTCTACGAGGATGGCACGTTAAGGCGATAAAGTCAAAATATTACAAATTATTTAAGCAACAAACACATCTTCATCAAACCAGTGATCATTTTGGCCCATTTCATTTACAAACATATCTAGTCATAAATGTCACTACACTTTACGATGCACATATAAATTTTACATTGGTTGAGAAATACAATTGTCAATTCAAAACTAATTGTAGACAAGTGCAGGTACAACTAATCCTGACCACTAACTCTTGTCCAAACGCAATAGCTATACTTCAAATAGTCTAACTGGATCTCTTCTGAATCTGAAAATCAATAATGCAATTTTCATAAGTTTTGCTAACTTAATGAGCGAACTATCATTGATGTGCTCACTCATATCAAACCATAAGGACAACTCACCATCTAATTTACAAACAAATCACATCAACAAATACTGAATATGATTGTTCACTCATTTTAAACACAAAAACAATTCACAATCAAATCATACCACAATATATGAACATCACGTCACATTTCATTTCAGAATAGTTCAATTAGTCCATTCTTAAACATTCATATAATACATATCAATTTGTATATACAATGCGCATATGACTCCACTTTCATTGTTACTTTAATGTGACCAAGCGCCTTTTTAACTGTTCCGTATCTATTGTGGATAACAGGCTCATTGATAACTTTCCTGTACCCATTGTGGATACCATGCTCATTCTATATACTGAGCCTATGGCTCTTATGTGCATTTATAAGCTTTAAGCACTTTTTCATTGGTTACTTCTTTTACAACTCCTTTATCTGATCATGCATATCAATGAAATGAATTGCATCAATTCACATTATATGCAATCAATCACTTTCACAATCATTTTCACATTTTCATCAGATCTAAGTCCGGCATTCAACATTTCATTGAGTATACATGTATTTTTCCAAATTCACATTCAATTGTGAACTCTTCCAATATAATCTCAATTATCAAACTGCTCAGACCATCACTGTCTGAAATTATCACATTCACATTAATATCAAATCAATAGCTAAATTAACGCAAATATAAGTCAATCCTAGAGGTTGACTCACAGTAAGCTCCAGATTAGCTATTGCCTTGACGATCTGGCAATGTCTGGATGTGGACGTTCGATTTACGCTTCTATATTCATACAATACACACATTTTACACATTACTAAATTGCTCAATCATATAAATAGTTAATCATACGCATATATATATGTAGCTTGGATATGTCTAGTTTGCACTTAGATTTACACCTCAAAGAAACTTGATTAATCTAATTTCATCAATCATTCATTCACCAATTCTTTTTCTAGTAATACACAATCACATAATTTCCCAATTCTCACACATTCATATCTAATATACCTTACTCATCTCTTTTGATCACATTTATATGCCTAAGAACACCTTCATTCTTATAACAACTCTAAATTTCCAGATTTAGTTACAATAATATCATCAATCCATTCTTAAGTTACAACCTCCATTAATAACCTATACATATCAAACATTTGATCAACTTTTCAAGCATCAAAATAGGTTCATTTCAAGCCTTATTCAAGTTTAAATATGCCATAGCAAGGTAACTTATCTTTAGTTGATTCATCAATCACTTAAAAGAGAAATGTTCATGTTCCATGCAATTCCATGATCATGGAGGACTTCCCACGACCGTGGGATGAATCATCCATGAGTTTCATCATCCATCTCCTCCAATTTTTTCCATATTTCAACCTATACATACTACATCCAAATCATCTTATGCATAATTCATCAGTTCTACTTCATTTCCTCATCAATATCACCTCCATTCTAACTGAAAACATCCATACAACAATATATCAACTATTTTTTATCAGTTATACAAAAATAGAACATCAAATGTATCCATAAATTCATTAATGTCCAGCACACTTGAACACCATTATCACCATCAACTCATCCCTAAACTATCATCATATATGTCTCGATTAATCAAGCCATGAAGAACAATATGTTATGTACTTGTTTTGCTCAAAACTCCTCAAATCATTAATTAGCCTCCCCAAGCTTACACAATCATCAACTTTCAAGGTAGAATAGGCTGTGTTTCATCAATAAGAAGAGATACCAAAGAAATCTTGTAATGAAAAAGTGAAGGATTTTGGCAAAGCTCAACGATGATGGTTGGGTGAGAAGGTCATAAATTGAGAGAAGAAAGAAGAAAATGACATGTAGTTAAACTAGAAATGAAAGACAAAGATGGTTGTCTTAGTTGTGTATAACATGTAGGTTAAATACATGGTAAGTAAATGCTTGGTTAGTGTCATGACACTTGTCAAATGAAGAGCCAAGCAACATATATTTTACTTAAGCCACCACACATCTCTTAATTTCTAGTCCATTGGTCTCTCAATCTCTAAGCCAATAGTCAACAAATCCTAATGCCACGTGTCATTTATTTATGTTATCATGTGTCACTTATTTCTACTACCATTTGTCAATTTATCTTGTCACTTGGCATTTTTCCTAGTCCAAAAATACACATAAATTTGTAAATCTCCCAATTGTAACATATAAATTCCAAGTTATCAATTAAATCCGTCAACAAAAAATTTAAGACATAATAATTCACATTTCACATCATAACCATTTAAAAATCTTTTATATCCTGGAAAAATTGAGTGATTATATAGTCGATGCAATGTGTACAATCAATGTTCAAGTATGTATGCTAATATTATACATTTGAATGCAATGTACCATATAATCTCTTAATTCTATTTCTCATGTACAATGATCTAGCACCCTATGTCCTAATCCTCAATATAGAAAATGGGTTATTACATATCTTCTTAAAAGTTATAAAAATTTTGGTCAAATTTTTATAACCTCTTGAATCACCTCAATCAAATAATTTCATAAAAAGTTATATTCAAAACACAAAATAGTGCCTAGTTTTCACAACAAACTAAACCAATAACCTTCTCTGGTTATTATGAATCACAATCAACCAATCCTAATGCTTTTAAGAACCGAATATAACATAATTCATTTCATAATTAACAATCAACTTTTTATAAATTTAAAATTTATCAAGACACTAAAAGTGCAAAGTGATAAATAATTTATATAACTAAGTTATATAATAACATAAGTGTTAAAAATTTTTTGGGTCTTACATCCTTCCTCCGTAAAATAAATGTTATTCAAAACATTCACATATTTATGATGGAAATATCTAATGTTTATCCCTCATCCCTATTTAAAGCAAAAACCTACTTTAGGTCTCTATACTCTCCGTGAATCGTTGATCGACCACATAACTCAATTTTCACTCACTGGTAGTACAATAAAACCTCCAGATATATTTTATTCTCATTACGGGTATGTCATTGTTGTTTTTGATGCCTCTAACATGCCTCAAATGGGAAGAAATTGATTTACAATTATGGTAATTTAGATAAAAATAATGGAGTTGTCAAAAGATTGAGAAAATTTTAAAGGAAAAAGAACTATAAAATCCTAGAATGGAAGTTTGGGGGTCAATTATATCGTAGAAAACGGTGTTATTAATTTGGGAAATGTCAAAAATAAAATAAAACAAAATTATTTGAATGATGAAGAGTAATGAAGTGTGATTAATGAATTTTGTTTTTATAAAAAGTATAATTCTATAAAGCACAAAATATTTAATGATAAAGTTTCTAAAATGAAATTGATTAAACAAGATAATAAGGAATTGATGATGCTTTTGACATAAAAGAGGTATTAATGGACCAAAGTATAAAGAGCCCTGCTTAAAAGAAGACTTGAATTTGATTGAGAAACCAAAGAAATTGAAAAGTTTAACGGATTAAAGTTAGGCTTTTAGACCCCAAAGACGTTGGACTAAAAAGTAATTGACCAAGGCATATGGTTTAATGATCTGATACTTTTTGCAAATTAGAGATTAATAAAGTTCTACGGTGCCGTTGGAGTAAAAAGTAATTGACCAAGGCATATGGTTTAATGATCTGATACTTTTTGCAAATTAGAGATTAAAGTTCTACGGTGCCTTTGGGGCTAAAACTATCCTTAGTTTTTATTAGCTGTATTAAAATTCATTCTCAGATTTTTTTCTTGAAAAATGGGTCTCGACAAGCTTGTCTCTATGCCTCGGGTAGAAAAACCAAAAAATAACTTTCAAGGAGGTCCCCAAAACAGGCTATGGCTTCTTCATCATGCCTCGGGTAGAAAAACCAAAAAATAATTTGCAAGGAAGTCCCCAAAACAGGCTATGGCTTTTTCATCAACTCCTTTATAATGCAAGTTATAGCGCCTAAAACATCAAAAGAATTACTTGTCCAAGTAAGCAGTAACTGCTGCATGATTTTTTAGTCATTAGGAAACCCTTTTTGATTATCCTTCTTGAGACAAAAATAAAAAGGTAGGAGCTTTAATGAAGGTCTACGAATTTAAACAATAACAAAAATAAATTATCTAATTAAATAGCAGCGTTCCTGTAGCTTTCGATTCCAACCAAATTACGCTGGATTCCAATGTTATTAGTGGCCCGTCCGTTCACCTCAAAGTCACCTTTATCCGTTCTAATATTAATATTTTCACCTCAAAGTCAACCTTATCCATTCTAATATTAATATCATAGTCACTTTATGTCCATACTTATAACCTAGCCTCATAAAGCAAAGCATTTTGGGATAGCCTTACTAATTTTTCTACAACTATCTCAATCCATTGGTTTCTTCCTTAGGGATTTGAATAATACCCTCTTCTAATATGAGGTTAATTTCCACTTTTTGATGAGGCACTATGTAGATGAATGTAAAGATGATTTGCTTAGATCAAAGCTGGAAAGCATGAAATATGAAGGTCTAAAATTTACTAGGAGTAATAAGCAAAAAGTAGTTTACACCTTAGGAAAAAACTAGATAAGAGCCTGGTTAATTCCCATCGGCTCTCCCAACTTACGAATAGCACTGCCCATTTCCATAACCTGTATGTTATAACCATTCATAGTTAAGATCATCTGAATTTTGGCTTTACTGTAAGTAGAATCCCGTTTAGAGTTAATAACCATCTAGCGAAACATGCTAATTTTGATGTTGTAATCACCAAAGGGATTAATGTAGAGGTGATTCGCTTCAAGTCTTATATTTATATAAAAAGACCAGAATCCATTAAGGAGGAACTAATGCTCATAAACTTAAAAGTAGGAAATAATAATCTTCCGGCTACTGAAGCTTCAAGAAGTAAGCTAAAGGACATTGAATCGAAAATTTATATATATCCAGGAGATTATTATCTTATGCAATAAGATAAAATAGCTTTGTTTAATTACATAAAATCTCTTTATATTCTATTATCCGTCATTAAACATTCCGTAACTACTGAACAGGCTGAACTTATAACTAAATCATTTACTAGAGAAAATATTAAGAAAGCATTGTTCAATATGAACGAAAATAAGGCACCTAAACTAGATGGTCCCAATGCCTCTAGGCTCAAAGTGGTGTTGAGTACCATCATCAACCCTCGATTCTCCTTGTTTAAGAGAAATTTAAAAGTTACCGTAGGAGAATCAATTTCAAGAATTTCTCCTTTAAATTTGACTTTGATAAAGCTTTAAATTATATTGAATGAGGATTCTTATTTAACACTCTTAAGGAATTCTGGTTCCTTGATTTATTCAATAACTGGTTAAAGCAGTGTACCACAAGCATTTCTTTTAGGATAATTGTAAATAGAGAGCCAACTTAGAGTTTGAATGGTGCTAAAGGTCTAAGATATAGGAACCTTATATCCTATTACCTATTTTCCCTGTATATTGTTTAGATTAGTAGCTATAAACATAGAGAATGAGAACACATTCCAATTTCATATCAAGTGTAACAAACTCAAATTTTTAATCTCACTTGTGTAGATGGCCTGTTGTTATTTTGGAAAGACAGCATACTTTCTGTCAAAACCATACGGGTCTTTTAAAATTTTGTAGGTCTCTTGGTCAATGTATATGAAAGTATTATGAATGTTTAAATCGTGCCAAGAATTTTATAGATAAAGTATCTAAGATTTTAAGGTTTAAACTTCTATATCCCTCTGTCAAATATCTTGGCATTCTCGTAACTGTTAATTCAATCTCAAATATCTCTACATTTTAATGGAACAAAACGTGCAAACTTCTTTTCACTTATCAACTCTTTTTTTCTCTTCTCATATAACAACAGAATACATCTTCTTTTATATCCCTAAAACATCAAAAGAAGCCTCTAGGAATTCGTACAGCATTAAAATAAAAACACAACAGTAAATTCTTACCACTCTTCACTAAAACTACCATAAGTCTCTATTGGGAAGTCCAACTGACTAGAAACCTTCACTATTTAAAAGTACACTTAAAGAGCTTTAAATCCGTGGGTCATTCACTCAGATTAACAAACGTTTGACCTTTCAAAATCCTCTTTACTCAGTCTTAAATTATGTCCATTGATATTTCTTTGTGGTGTGTCAATATGCGTTTGAGTTTATATTTTTTTTAACAATAACAGCCTCTAGAATTAGGTTCAGGAATTGCTAACACCTCTTTGAATCTACACAATGGAGGATTGGGGCCTAGTATAATAAATTCCTATTCTTTGTCATATCTCAGTCCTAAGTAGCCTTCAGGTATAGTGATGCTCCCACTTATTCCTTCCTATCAAAGTCACTAAAGTTATGCCCTCAGGAATACTAATGCTCCCACTTATTCCTTCCTATCAAAATAACTAAAGTTATTAAAAGGAACCTTAATAATTTTCTCTTGTCAAGGAAGCAAGATGTCTCTATAGATGCTAAAATTAGATGGATAGATGTGTATCAGTTAAAGTGCAGATGAGGTTTGAGAATCAAAGCAATCAGAACCATGAACAAAGTTTTTTTGGCTAAATGTATTTGAAAATTGTTTACCAAGTAAGAATCCTTATGGGTGAAGTGGATCCATATTCAATTCTTAAATGGCCAAATCTTTTAGAGATACACACTAAAAACTAATATCTCCTAGACTCTTTAGCAAATGTTAAAGCTCAGGGGCATCAGTGGCATCATCAGTCCTAATATAATTAGTCTAGTAGAGAATAATAAAAGCACATAGATTTAGTTAGATACTTAGAAAACCTTAGGGTCACCTCACAAGTTCCCTAACGCAAGAAACATAATGGAAAACATCCTTAGCAACTCAAACGTGCAATTGAAGGTAGCAGGTCATATGGCATGTTAACCATACTTGGGATTGCTCAAATATGATAAACAATCTCCCTAAATAGCTTCCTAACCCTATTAAAAAGACAAAATAACCTTCCAAGTCATAACTCTGGTTCTTTTATAAATACATCTGGTGTTGGCATCTTTGAAGTGAGAAGACTTGGGGTACCTTAGTGTAAGCTTGAATGGTTCTTAAATAACATACCTAAAGCATCTTTATGTTCTAATTAACTATAAGAGATAAAGCTTTGTACAGATAATATATTATATTTTAGTAATTTAGTAATCCACACTTTGTATTCTACAAGACACTCAGGCACTTAGGGTACCAATTTACTTTCAAACTCAGGATGTATACATCACCTATGCAATCTAGAAGGAATGGAAAAATGTAACATTTAGAAATGTACAACTGGACTTATCCTATTTGTTTAGAACAACATTTATGTGGATAAGAGAATCCTTAGTGGTCTTAGGTCTTAATATAAGTATACGTAGTAACGTAGCAAGAAGATGGATCTAAACTGATATATTCTTTGTTTATGTATTCTTCTGTTCCTCCTAATTGACAACATATTAGTAATTCACTTAAGTAGAATATATTCTTGCTTTTATACCCCTTTGCTATTAGTATGCATTGGAGGCAAAATTTAGAATACAGGTCTAAGTTTTTTTTTTGGCAGCCCTTATATATTGAATTTGGTTGGTTCCTACTCATAGTGGTTGCTTTTAATAGAATTTATTCTTTAAAAGAAAACAACTTGTCATATTTGGTTATGCCTATGTTATTTGTGCTTGCTATTAACAACTAATTTGAAACTGGTTACAATTATTATTATTGGTTTTATAGTTAATGTTTCTATTATATTACAAAGTCAAAATCCATAAAAGCTACACTATTTATATACTCATTTGCCATTGAGGTTGTGCTATCAAATATATGACTTTTAAACGCACGAGAATGGTGTTTGCAAAAACATTTTATGGAAATGAAAATGATATTCGCATTTTCCAACTACCATTTACTGATTTTTTCCAACTAGGATAATTATTGTCTATGCTTCTTTTTTGTGGCCACCATCTCAAAATCTCATAAACCTTTGAGAGCCCTTCAATGCCAAATAGTAAAACACCAATGATTAAGATATGAATCTTTCTAAAATTGTGTAACTATCTATATCAAGACCCATTTAATTCATCTGTCTTAATAATAGTATACTTATAGCATCACTTTGGAAATATATTACTTTGAGTCCTCTCCCCTTTCTCAAACCAACATCATTTTGTTGGAAATTCATACATGAAGTCATCTTATATTGGAAAGGGCAATAGGACGAAGTTAGTTCTTTATAAAGATAAGATTTCTATGCAATTTTTTGAGGTTTTAGGTTGATATATAATATTCCTACTTATATAAACTCACTTGAACTTAGTCTAATTTCTCCTTAAGTCCCCATAAAACCTTAATTGCTATTAGAGTTAGGTTGGCAAAGTTTAAGGACTAGAGATTCATAGAATTTGATTTGATGGATGGTGATTCATAGTGATTCAAATGGTTTGCCACTAGTTGTAGGTTGAGAGGGACCTATAGCTTGATGTGAATAGAATCACTTGTGGAGGAGAAAAATTAGAAATTCATTAAGTAGAATTATCTCATGTTAGAAAATGAAGTAAGGATGAAGTGAGTTTTATATAAAGATATGGTTTATAATCATTTTCTTAATATTTTAGGTTGAGATATAATGTCCCTAGTTGTATCTAATTTTAGTAGGATCTAGTTTAGTTTCTCCTTAAGCTCCCCTTCACACTTTAAACCACAATTTAACAAACCTATCCAATAAATGGGTTATCTCATCATCAGTATAATTGAACATCTACAACTATAAAACAGCAATAAGAAAAATCTTTTAAAAGAGTGAGCATATGTTGTTATGGAATAATTGACAAGATCTCTAGGCATAACATAGTTTTGCCTTTCTTCCCTCTATTATTTTGTATATAGCTCTCATATTTTTGTTTCCATTTCTTTTTTTCAATCATCTCTCTCTCATTCTTTTCATCTCCTCCTTTAATAACTAATGTGTTTTACATCATTAAACCTTCATGTTCTTCAATGCTAACATGTCAATATGTCGATTCAGAGTGTCATCAGTTTCCCATACTTGCCAACCTCATTTCACTCCTATTTTGATGCTTCAAAATAGACAAATGGATTATTCATAACCTAGTTTATCATGCCTAGAAGTGGATCCTATTAGAATGATTAGATGGATAGAGTAAGTGTTAGGGAGTCATGGATTCATGCATCACATACATGGAAAGGCAGCGGGAAGTTTCAGAATCAAAATTCCAACCCCACGACATCCCAAGAAAATCCAAAGCCTATATACATGTACAAACAAATTGTAAGAACATGAAATTACAACATATGTACCTTGAAAATACTCCTCCTTTCTTAAATCTTCTCCTTGTTTCGATCAATGTTACAAATATCGTACCGAACTTGCTACCGGATTGGGTTCTGGTACTACCAATACTGGTCAATATCAGATACCGTTTCGGGTAATTTTTAAAATTTATAAAATAGTCCCTAAATTTTTTTAAAAATTGCAAAATAGTCCATTGTCGTATTATACAGTTGTGCTGTATATTTTTAACCTTATCTCTAAAAATCAAAATAATAAATAATAATCACAATTAATATGAAATAACCAAAATTTTCAAATATTTCACATATAAATAATAATCACAATTTATATATAAAAAAAGACAATCATTATCAAAAAATATAAAATTAAAAACAATATAAAGTATTTAAAATGTTACAATTTCAATTTTCATTAGATAATAAATAATAATTACATTAAAACATCCAATAAAAAGAAAAGTATTGTCTCCAAATCTTTAGAGCAAAGACAACTGCAGCAAGCTCTAAATCATGTACCGGATAACTGATCTCGTGAGACCTTAATTATCTCGAAGCTTCCCAATTCATCACTACCTCTATTTTCTTTGGATCCACTTGTATGCCATGTCTAGTCACTATATGCCCCAGAAACACAACCTGAGCCAGCTAAAATTCACAATTACTGAATTTGGCATACAACTACTTTCCCTCATAATCTGTAAAATAACTCTCAGATGCTCAGCATGTTCCTCTTTGAATACACCAAAATATCATCAATAAACACAATCACAAATCAATTTAGGTAGGGCTGAAACACCTTATTCATCAAGGCCATAAAAGCTACCAGGGCGTTAGTTAGCCCAAACGGCATCACTGGAAACTCATAGTGCCCATACCTACTCTTGAATGCACTCTTAGGTACATTAGCCTCAACTATCTTCAACTAATAGTACCCTGATCTCAAATCTAGCTTCGTGAATACCTGAGCTCCCTACAGCTGATCAAGTAAATCATCAATTCTCGGCAACGGGTACTTCTTCTTCACTGTCACCCGATTCAATTGCTTATAGTCAATGCGTAACCTCGAAGTCCCATCCTTTTTCTTCACAAACAGCACTGGAGCTCCCCAAGGCAAAACACTAGGTCTAATAAAACTCTTTTCCAGTAACTCCTGAAGTTGAGCCTTTAACTCCTTCAGTTCCATAGGTGCCATCCTATATGGAGGAATAAATATAGCAACAACACTTGGAACTACATCAATTGTGAACTCCGTTTCCCAATCTGGTGGTAAACCAGGTAGCTCATCTTGAAACAAATTCAGGAACTCCCTAACCATGGGAATGTCCTGTGCACTCTGCTCAGCTCTAGTATCAATGATGTGGGCCAGATAAGCCTCACTTCCTCCCTGCATCAACCTCAGTGCACTCATGAACGATATCATCCTAGTTGGCATTGCTTGACTAACTCCTCTGAAAACTACTCTCGGCTAACTAGGAGATTCCAGTACTACCTCCTTAGTGTAGCAGTTCATAATGGCCCTATGAGCGGTGAGCCAATCCATGCCTGTTTATCTCTCTCAATTGTAATATAATCAAGTTTGCCTCGAACCCTATTTGATCGATCCTAATCCAACACCCCTTGCAGACTTCTCTTATAACGGTAGTACTACCTAGAGGTGTACTCACCTCTAGAACATACTGTAACATCTCCCTAGTACAATGCAACCTAGACGTCAGAAGTGGTGCGATAAAAAATTGTGTGGATCCTGGATCTAGCAGTGCGAATGCCTCAAAGTCATAAATAAGATGCGCTCCTGCCACAACATCTGGTAAGTCTTGAACCTCCTGCCTAGTCATAGCATAGAACCTGGCCTGAGACTGCGGTCGGCTACCCTGCCCCTCAGTCCTCACAAAAGAACTCCTAGAGCTCACTCTGCCTCTACCTCGACCTCTCTGTCTAGGTCCACTTCCTCTTCTCTATTGGACTATAGCGTCACTCCCAGATCACCCACTCATACCAGACTGAGCTCCAGCAATGACAGGGCAATCTCTAATTCTGTGCTCTAGAGAGCCACATCGAAAACATGCCCCTGACAAGGACCAGCACTCACCACCGTGCTGCTTCCCACAATGCTCAGAAGGTGTAATTGACTTTCTATTGTACCTCTTCCACTGCCAGACTGTATAAAACCACCCCTCTGTCTGAATCCTGACTGCCTTGATCCAGCTGACAGTCTGAAAACTCTATTCTGGCACTTAGTGAATCTCTTGCTAGAACCACTCTGAATCTCACTAGACCTCTTCAGTCTGGACCCTTGCCCAGGTTCTGCTTGTCCATCTCTCTGTAGCTGTTTAATTTTGATCGACATAGCTCTTAACTCAATGAAAGTACCCAGATCTGAAAGTGTCAATCTTGTTCTAATCTCCGTATTGACTCCATTCTCAAACCTCCTATATTTGTCTTCTTCTGTAGGAGTCAAAGCAGTAGCCTAACCCATCAACTCATTAAACCGAACCTCATACTCAGCCACGGACATCCTACCCTACTTCAAACCCAGCAACTCTTCCATCTTCCTATCCAAGTAGATCTTGGGCAAGTAGTTCTCCTTGAAGAACCTCAGGAAGTGTTCCCACTTCAATTGGCAAGGGCTGGTGGTACTACTAGGGACAGTCTTCCACGATTGGTAAGTTGGGCCCTGCAGTAAGGACACTGCATAGTCGAATCTCTCATCCGGCTCGCAATCCATCTGATCAAAAACTTTCTCAGTCCTTTCCAACCATCCCTCAACTTCAGCAGGGTCTGTGCTGACAAGAAGTCCACAGCTCCCTGCTTCGTAGCCTATCATACCTCCTCTCCTTTCTCTCGGGAACTCTAGGAGGCACCTCCTCAGATCAAGGTAGCGAGGACTCCCTACTGGCTCCTGCTGATCCTTGATCAGCTAGTTGATTAATTTGATCACCTAGAACGGATGGCCTATAACAAACAATAAATTTCAATCATTTTTCTACACTTCTCATGATATTTCAGGCTTAACATTCTATATGTCCCAACAGATGCCAACTGTGCTCTGATACCACCTAAATGTAGTGCCCCTTACCGTAAGGTACACACCAGGATGCTCAGAGGTCATTCCAGTGCATATCTTACAATAAGGGCGAGATACGTTCGATCACTACATTAACTTCACATGGCATCATATCATTACTCATTTATAAAGCATCATATGAAAAATCATAATATTTTAAAACCCAACATTTTCCTCATTTTATTTCACAAAATTGAAAGTCTATATTGTATCTTTCAACACTTACTACATGCACATCATCAAAACCTAGTACAAACGTACTACATGAAAGAGGAAAGTATACAAAGTCTATCTAATTTGTCCAAAAATTCCAGCTGACCGACCTTTGAGCCTTGACTTCTCTTGCCAAACCACAATCTACATGGCTGGTAGAGCCTTTCAGTAGCTAGAGTCATCTCTCAGTCCTAAAAAGACAATGTTGCAATTTTGGTGAGTTTTGCAAACTCAATGAGGTAACCATCATCGATGGTTCACTCAATTCATGAATTATATCAATACATGTAACATATTTGATTCACATCATTGTATATTCCTAAAAAAACATCTTTTACTTTCTGAACAATCATAAAGGTCATTTCATTCATGAAAAATACACATATAAAATATAAATGTAATGTATATGACTCAGTTTCGTTTGTTACATTGTTATGACCATGTGCCTTTTTACTAGCTCATATCCCTTAGTGGATACTGAGTTGTATCAATCAATGTCCCATATCCCTTAGTAGATACTGGGTACATGCACAACTGAGCCAAAAACTCGTATCACATTCTGAGCTTTAAGCTCTTTTACTGGCAACTCTGGTCACAATTGCCTTTATCTTTCATACATTCAAGAAATGAATTACATCTCACATATTCATTTAATCATTGTTTGTAATCAGTCACATTCACATACAAGTCAAAGCACAATCATCTTTGGACCTTAGTCTGACATTCAACAAAATTTTGGAATAACATTTATTTCTTCATATTCACATACAAGTAGCACTTCAATATCTCATCCACATTTCACAGACATCGGACCTACTGTCCGGCATCAACAATCAAGCTGCAGTCATTCAATCATTTCAAACAGGAATTTAATAAACAAGTAATCAAGTGAGACCATCTAGGTTACTCACAGTTTGCTCTAGAAGCTATTGCCTCGAAATCCCGGCAATGTCTGGAGAATGGTGCTCAATTCCTTCCTCTATATTATGCAAAACATACACATATATCACAACATGCATAAGTACAATTGTTCAATAAGGCCCATCTAGGAAATGAATTATGTACAATACATGTTCATGACAATCCCCAGTATCCTTACATCAGTTTCTTCATAAAAATCTCTCTCATATCAAAACTCATCTAAGTATAATTTGTACTTAGGTTTATGCCTCACTAAAACCATTAAAATCTCAATTCATTTCCCATTGGCTTACTTACGGATTTTTCCACGATACTCTTTTGGGCCTATTGTTCATGTTAAATTAGAGAGCGCAATTGATATAATTTGGTTATACCGTCTTCTAAGAAAGTGTTCCTCAATCATACAGAGCCTATCTTGGGACAATTAGGATAACTCTCTCTAAAAATGTCGGATTAAGATCATCTTTGAACGATTTCAAAAAGGACTTCGAGATCTACAACTTCAAAGAAGATCTTGAGTTTAGATTTTATCATCTGAAGGGTCAAAATGGACTAGCAGTTAGATACAAACGAAACCAAATAAAAAGCAGAAGAATAGGAAAAGCAGACAAATGAGGAAATTTGCCATAACTTTCCCCACAAATACCAGATTTGTATGTTCTTTAGATGGTTCAAAAATGGACTTCAAGATATACAACTTTCATGAAGACCTCAAAGATAAAATCTATCTTCTGGAGGGTTAAAAATGGAACAGAATATAGGCCAGGCGAATAACAAAAAAAGAAAAAGGCAGACGAAACAAAACATTGAAGAATCAAAAAGCAGAAGAAACAAAAATTAAAAGAAGCAAAACACAGAAGATATGACGTCATCACAGAAGGAGCGAAAACATAGAAGAAGCAAAAAAATAGAAGATACATCTTCCTTTATAAGGACCATAACTTTCAGCTCAGATGTCCAAAAATTTCATGCTATATATCGTTG
>JAOSBO010186203.1:0-22984 GCA_027563915.1 Erythroxylum rotundifolium
TAAGAATTTGTTAAAAGATGAATTATGGGATATGTATGAATGTGAAGAATCAAATGAATTGAGGTTATGGAATTAACAAATTCAAAATTGGATATTGAATTGTTTTGAATGATGAAAAAAAATTTATACCGTTTCGGATTAGTTTTTAGGTTTCCAATGCGATCGTTTTTCTCTATTCTTCGTTTTCGGATGTCGGATCCACTTTGTTAAGTTTTTGTTTAGCTTCCGATTCGATTGGCTTTTGTTTCCGATTCGTATTTTATTCGTTTCTGATATGATTTCGCTTTATGTTTCCGTTTCAGATTCCTTCTTGTAGTATCCGTTCCTTTGATTTGTTTCGATTATTGTTTCACCTTTCGTTCGCTTTGTCTTTCGAACCTTTCGATTTGTCTTCATTTCGAAATTTTCGTTTCGTTGTCCGCTTTTCTAATTGGGGTCCAATTTTCAAGATCGGGTCCCAACATAAGGCTTCTTAAACTTCTTTCTGCTTGTGACTAGCTTCAGTCCATTTGATGAAATTCTTCAAGAGCTCTGAATAACAGTAGGATCTTGTAGCTTTTCACTAAGTGGACGAATATAATCAAAGACAGATGGTTTTCTAAGTGCATCGTCTAATTCTATAATTTTGATTAAGGCCAGTTCGAAAGGTTGTTTTCCGTTAGGGATATCAAGATCATCAGTCTAGGTAATTTGTAAATCGTTTGCCCTAGAAGGTGTAAAATAGTTTTAATTGAAGGAATGAAACCTAAGGGTTTGAAATGAATGAGCAAATGCATAAAGGTTTCTAAGTTAAAAAGGATACCTTCAATTGTGATACTTTTGTACCTTCCTTCTGATATTGTGCTAACTACTTTGAAGCTTTCATCTTTAGTAGATGCTCCAAAATTACTTCCTGATTCCCTTTATATATAATGTGATATATAGATGCCTACAGGTTGAGCTGCATGACATACACCATCTATGCTCTTCACTACCACTTGAATTTCTTCTTTTGTGAGATCATCTTCTCGGCTTTCAGGAAACATCTTCTTCTTTTCTTTTTCTTTGCTGATTGTTAGTGCTGGACGTCTAGGTTGTACTTCTGGTACAATCTTGATTGTCATTCGGTTTGTCACTGGATAGATTGTATAAGGATCTTTTATAATCTTCAATGGATATGGTTCTATCTTTTCATCTCGTAGAATACTATATAGTCTTTGATCTTTAGGGATTAAAAGATATATTATTTGGTCGTTTACTGTTATAGGTTCAACTTGAACCTTAACTTTCTGTTTTGAAGGTTCTCTGATGATAATTGAACCTCTGTTACGATTAGGTTTTGATTCTTCTATAACCTTCATCTTCAAATCTTCTTTCTTTATCAGTTGAGGAGAGTTTTAAGTTATTCGCTGCTTTTCAACAATTTGTGTCTTTTATGGAACATCAGATGATGAAACCCTCTTCTTCTGAATAGGCTTTGTCTTCTTTTGTTCTTCTACTAGTTTGGAAGAGAGTTGTTGTTGCTGCTTTTTCTTCTCAAATACTATCTTCCCTTTTATTTCTGTCTCTCCGGACGGCTGTTCTAATTGAGTTTAAGGGATAGAGACAGTTGGTTTGGTAGGCTACTGTTGTTGCTCTTGTTCCTTTTTACTCTCAGAATCTCCACCAAAAATTAGAACTTTCTGCATCTCCTGTTCTTGTTGTCGTAAGGTCATTAATCTTGGTGATCTTCTTTACTTCTCGGGCCTTTCTGATTGGAGCATCTCAGCCTTCCTTTTTAAAGACACTTGGTGAGTTGGTTGTTGAATCTTGCTTTCCTACTTTGTTTTGGAAACTTTTGGCTTGTATCGGCTTATCAGACAATTGTTCAACCTTTACCTCCGCTGATATTCTTCCGAACGATCGAGGTTTTGCTTATATTTTAGGCAAAACATTTTCTTCTTGCTTCGTCTTACTGAAAGCTCCCCCTTAGACTATGCTTTTGGTGTAAAATATACATCCACTTTAGCTTCAGTCTTGATCCCCATTTTATGAATATTAGAGGCATTGACAACAGTCTTAACATTCAACTTTACTTTGTTTCCTCTATTAAGTAGGATTCCAGATTCCTTTGAAGAATCTTGTTAACAGCATACCGTAAGGTAAAGAAGCACTCTTCAAATGATAATCCTCCCTAGCTTTATCAAGTACTTCATAATTAAGAATGGAAGATTAACATATTGGTGAGTGAGTAGATGAAACAGACAATGTTCATCATTCATTGTCACCACATCCTTTGATCCTTCTCTTGGTAGGATATAATGGAGAAGAAGTGAGTGAAGAACCCTAGGCTTCGAAATAAGGATTGAAGACTTCTTGACTCTTGGATTACTGGATCCATATAGTTGTCGACTGATGTTGGCTTTGTCTATATGACTTTGAGCAATCCAATCTGTATTGTTGAACAATTCTACTCCTTCATTTGGACACCCAGTAGCCTTCACAATAGAATCTTATGTGATTATTACCAACAACCCATCTACCATCGATACCAAATTGTTGTCTACCACTTTTGCATTCTTCCAGAACTCATATATTTCATTCAGATATACCGTCTCTCGGATATTGAAGAAGTTCTTCCATCCAACTGCTTAAATCTCAGGTTCAATATTCATCCGATCTTTCTTCAGGGAAGTGAAATCGATGAGTCTTTCATAGACAAGAGATTTCAACATTTTTTTAATCTATAAAAGATAAACACTAAACACATAAATGTATTTTTCTTAAAGAAGCGAGGTTAGTATATAGAAAAAAATTGAGAGAAAGATATGAAATGAAATGACAAGGATTTTATGTTTAGAATAGAGGGTTTGATCATCTTTATTGAGAGCACCTTGAATAAGTCAGTTTCGAAGTTTTTCAAGAAAATTCTAGAGTGTAAGGTGTTGCATATTTTGAGATGATTTCTTTTTATATACACTCTTAAAAAGTTACCGTTTGTAACATTTTTAATTGATCCACCGGTAATCATGAAATTGAAACTACTGAATGGAAGTTACCATTACTATTTAGCCTAAAAACTTATGACTTTTCAGCTTCTTCAGGATGAATTGTCTAGATCATGGAGTTTCAGACGAATGGTCAATAAACATCACCATATTCAAGTTTCGTCTGATTTCCTTTAATCTTTCTTCACTTAAGGGTTTGGTGAAGATATCTTCCCATTGTTGATTCGTCTTAAAAAATTGAAGATTGATGATCCCTCTCTATACATAGTCTCTTATAAAATGATATCTAACTTTAATATGCTTTGCCCTTGAGTGTTGTATTTGATTTTTTGAGAGATTGATAGCACTTGTACTATCACAGAAGATTGGATTCTGATCTTCTTGGATAGAATAATCCTCTAACTAATACTTTATCCATAACATTTGTAAGCAATAGCTTACAGCTGACATGTATTCAGCTTCTGCAGTAGATAGAGCAATTAAACTTTGCCTCTTGCTTGACCAAGAAATTAGATTATGACCAAGAAAGTGGCAACCTCCACTGGTACTCTTTCTATCAATACTATCTCTAGCGTAATCAGCATCATAGTAGCCAATTAACCTGAAATCTTTACCTTTCTCATACATTAAGCAAAGATTAGTAGAACCTACTAAGTATCTCAACATTCTTTTAATAGCAATATAATGAGATTCTCTAAGATCTGCTTGAAATCTTGCACACAAACAAAAACTAAACATTATACTAGATCTGCCTGCAGTTAGGTAAAGCAAAGAACCAATAATTCCTCTAAAAAGAGTTTGATCAATCTTCTTACCAACTTCATCATTAGTTAAGACGATTTAAGAATACGTAGGAGTTGACATTAGTTTAACATTTTCCATTTTATATTTGACTAAAAGTTCTTTAATATACATTTCTTGATGAATAAAAATCTTTTCTTCAATTTGTTTAATTTGTAAACCAAGAAAGAACTTTAATTCACCCATCATACTCATTTCAAATTCACTTTTCATCAGATTTTCAAAATTTGAACATAATTTTTTAGAAGTTGCACTAAAGATGATATTGTCTACATATATTTGTACAACGATAAAATCATTTTTAATATTTTTCATAAATAATGTTTTATCTACTTGACATCAAATAAAGTTATTTTTAATCAAAAACGAACTAATACGATCATAACAAGCACGAGGTGCTTGTTTTAATCCATACAAAGCTTTATGAAGTTTATACACATAATTTGGTTTATCAATGTCTTCAAAACCTAAGGGTTGTTTTACGTAAACTTCTTTGTCTATAAAAACCATTCAAAAATGCACTTTTCACATCCATTTGAAACAATTTTATATCATGAAAAACAGCATATGCAAACAAAATCCTAATAGCTTCTAATCTAGCTACAGAAGCATATGTTTCATTATAGTCTATTCCTTCTTGTTGATTACAGCCTTAAGCTACTAATCTAGTTTTGTTACGAATTACTTTTCCTGATTCGTCTAATTTATTTTTGAATACCCATCTTATTCCTATAATAGATTTATTGGATGGTTTAGGGACTATAGACCAAACTTTATTCCTTGTAAATTGATTTAACTCCTCTTGCATAGCTAAAATCCAAGCTTCGTCTTGAAGACCTTCATCAATTTTCTTAGGTTCTAATTCAAAAACAAATGCTACATTTTCCTCTCTTCTAAATTTAGATCTAGTTCTCACTCCTTTTGATGTTTCTCCTATAATCAAGTTTTCTGGGTGAGAAGATTTATATTTCTTGTCTTTTCTTGAGTTAATATTTTTCGAAATATCTACTACTTTATCAGATGGATCGTCTGGTGGTTAATTGTCTAGGTTATTAACTAAAGGAGTACATAGAATTTCATCATTGGAATTGTCTCTTTTATCTAGATGAGAATCATCATCAAATTTTGTATGCATAGATTCTTGAACAGATTTAGAAACAATATTATAAACTCTATAAGCTTTAGAATTACTTGAATATACTTGAAAATTTCCTAAATTGATCTTAAAATCAAATTTGTCCAAATTTTCTTTTGCATTCAAGATAGTGCATTTGTAACCAAAAGGATGAAAGTAAGAAATATTTGGCTTTCTTCCCTTTCATAATTCATATGGAGTTATATTTAAAATAGGTTGCAAAAATACTCTATTTTGAATATAACAAGCTGTAAAAAGTACTTAGGAAGATTCGTTTCACATAGCATAGCCCTTGCCATTTCCTAAAGCATCTTGTTCTTTCTCTTTATAACTCCATTTTGCTGAGGAGTTCTAGGAGCAGAGAAATTATGGAAAATTTCATTCTCTTCACAAAACATTTTGAATTTTTCATTTTCAAATTCTCCACCATAATCACTCCTAATTCCTATAATAGAAATTACTTTTTCATTTTTTAACTTTTTTGGATAAAACTTTAAAGTATTTAAAAGATTCATCTTTATGTGATAAAAACAATATCCAAAAAAATCTAGTAAAGTCATCAACAATACGAGACCATACTTCTTTCCACCAAGACTTCTGTTCTGGTTTGACCAAACAAATCTATATGTAATAGCTCTAGAGGTCTAGATGAAGTTACAATATTCTTAGATGAAAAAGATGTTTTAACTTGTTTTCCTTTTGACAACTCTCATAAAAGAAATCTTTGTTAAAACTTATCTTTGGTAAACCTCTTGCCAAATCATGTATAACTAACTTGGAAATATGTTTAAAGCTAAGTTAATTTTATAGAGGTTATTTCGTCTCTTGGAAAAAAAAATATGAAACCATCCTTGCTTTTTACTACACGAGAATTTTTATTAAAGGATACTTCAAAGTCATGATCACATAATTGACTTATACTGATTAGATTATGCTTTACTAACTGAACATTATCAATAGACGAAAGGAATCTTTACTAATTTTACCGATCCCAACTATTTTGCCCTGTTGGTTGTCTCCAATCCTCCTTGCCTATGTTGGAGATTTAGGAACATAGACATTCTACCCATCACGTGTTACGAGCAGCCACTGTTCAAGTACCATTAGTGGCGGTTGCTTCTTCTAAGTAAGGAGATCTACAGTATATATTATATCCTTCTTAGGTACCCATATTTTCTTGGGTTCTTTGGGGTCAGTCTTATAATTTTTCTTTAAATAATAATAAAAATATTGTTTCTTTTTCTTTCTATTAGGAACAAAATTCCTATTATAAAGAACATTACTATTATGAATAGTATTTCTATCATTAAAGCCTAAACCGCTTTTATCATTTAGATGTCTATAACTTCCAATCATGTCATTCATTCTTTTTGTACACTTCCGTAAATTTCAATAAATCTACTAAAAGAGTAAAAGACTATTAATGTTTTGTTTTAGTTGATTAATTTCCTCATATCTATCTATAGTTACTTTTTTTTGCATATTGTCTACTTGTTTCTTAAGGCAGACGTTTTCCTTTTCTAAGAGTTTTGTGTTCTTTAAATTGTTAACAAATTTCCTTTTTAATAACCTATATTGTTTTAAGATAACATGTACATCTTCTAACAATTCTAAATAGGCATGCTGAAGATTGTCAAAGTCATAAATTACCTCATCATCCCTTTCCCTTTTAGCTACAAAACATATATTTGCTTGATCTAATGTTTTTTTAATCGGATTCAAATTCAGAGGAATCTAGATCTCCCTATGTTGCCATTATGGTCTTTTTGTTTTCTTGACTTTTTTTTGTTTTCTTTTGAGCAAGGGACATTCAGACTTGTAATTTCCAAGTTTATTGCACTTATAGTAGACAGTAGAGCTTTTCTCATTCTTCGAATCATCTTTGCTTTTTTTTTTTTGAAAGAGAAGTCTTTATTTCCAATTAATTTCTTTTTCCACTTCCTTCTAATCTTTCTTGAAATGAAGGGTAGCTCATCTTCATCTTCTCTTGAATCTTGATCAAATTCACTAGTATCATTAATCTTAATTTCTTCAATCTTTAATGCTTTTAAAGATGTACTTCCATTTTTCTGCATCTTCTGATTCTTCTGACTAGCTTTCAATGCAATGATTTATCCCTTCTAGGTTTATCTTCTGCATCAAGCTTTAGTTCATGGATTTTTCAATGAACCAAGCATTTCGTCTAGCTTTAGCTTGCTTAAATCCTTGGCCTCTTGTACTATTGTTACTTTGGGTCTCTATCTTTTTATAAGACTTCTGAGAATCTTTCTGATATGATCTTGACTGTCATAGATTCTCCCTAGAGCTTTAAGTGCATTAATAAATGTGTGCAATCATCCAAACATGTGATCATACTGATGAACAAGAATACCAATCTTGGATTCTTTCACCTGGTTTATGCCTTCATATGCAATGGCTAATGTGTCCCATATTTCCTTTGCAGATTCGCATCTATGAACCTTATCATATTCATTTCTGCTTAGAGCACAACTTAAAAAGACCTTGGCCTTTAAGTTTAATTGAAAGTGAGCTTTCTAATCAACCAACCATTGGTCACAGAAGATGCTTTTTCCTTCATTGTCTGTTGGGATATATGGACAATTTTCAATGATATCCTAAAAATCAAATGTTTGTGGATTCTACAAAGAGTCACATCCTGTCCTTCCAATAATGATAGTCTTCACCATTGAATGCAAGGGGTCTTGAGACTGAGGCACCTTCTGTTGTAAAAACATGTGATTTGCCATGGATCTTTTTCCTCACTTTGTAACACTGTGTCTTAGTAACTTGCACTAACTGAAGTAAATCACTTGTTAATATAGAAATTATGTACAATATGTAAAATACACAAGAAGGGGGTTGAGCCTCTGACTGAAGTAAATCACTTGTTAATATAGAAATTCTGTATAATATGTAAAATACACAAGAAGGGGGTTGAGCTATGTTAAATCATCTAAGATATTAATCTTTGAAATCGTCTTGATTTTCTTAAAAAATTTAGATGATTACAAAACAATGTACTTAATTTGATGAGTGATGCAACAGTGAAAATTAGTATCTATTCTTCTAACAACAAGAAAATTAAAGAGGTAAGAATTAGAGAATATGACACTATGATTTATACTGGTTCACCCTTAACCTTAGGCTACGTCCAGTCCTCAAAGTTTTTCTAAGATTTCACTATCCCCTTTAACGTTGCAAGTATTATTTCTACACTTATAGGGCCTCTTCAAGTCTCTTTCACAAAGTATTCTTTATCTACTTTCTTAGCCTCTTTAGGCTCTAGCCTTCCTTTCACTTGAAAAGATATTGTTTTGAGCTTTCACACCCACGTTACAGATGTTTTTGTTCTCTTATTTCTTTCTTTTCTTTCACAATATTTTTCACAGCGTGAGCACCTGAGCACAGAATTTCTCTAAGTATGTTTTGTACATTCAGAATTCTCTCTCCTTTTTTTTAAAGTTTATGACTATAACCAATATTTATAACCTATATCTCCAATAGTCTTCTTAAGAAATCTGCTTGTAGAATCTTCTAAAGTTTGTTATTAGATGAGTACTGTAACCAACTCCAACTAACTAACGTTCTAGCACATTCTTTAATTAGATCATCTTACTTAGATTTGTATGCTTCGTCTAGTGTCTTTAGACTTGATCACTTCTTCTGATCCATCTAAGACGCTTCATCTTCTTCAGCTTTTACTTAAGTATCGTCTTGACTTAATGATTTTTGCCACTTATATTTATCTACGCATTTAACAAATTTATCAAAACAATTCACACACTTCTATTATTATTATTATTATTATTTGACTTTTTATCAAAATCAATAGAAGAAGTGAAGTCTTCTTGACTTAGCATTTCTTTCATTAGGACATTGGTAATTGTCATATCCTTAAGCAGTTCATATGCTTTTTTATTTTTTTCTCATTAGGGCCTCTTGCAATGCATTAACTAAAATTCTTTTTTTTTTGTTAGCCATTCCATTATAGAAATTTTGAATATACATCAACTTAGATAACATTATGATGAGACTGCCTCTGTAATAACTCTTTATACCTCTCTTATACTTGATACAAAGTCTCACCTTTACACTGAGTAAAGTTGTTGATCTTAATATGAATCGTCATTATTTCAACTAGTGGAAAGAATTTAGAAGTCAAATTTTAAGCTAAATAATCTCAAGTAATGATTGAATTTGGAGGGGAAGAATTCAACCAATTCTTTTCTTTGTTTCTAAAAGAGAAAGGAAGTAGGTGAGGGTAAAGGACTTTATCATTAACTCCAGTATATTTTAAAGTATCACAAATCTCAAGAAAACTTATTATTTGAGCATTAAATTCTTCAGTAGATAATTCATTAAATTGAATCACATAAACCATCTTCAACATTTATAGCTTTACCTCAAAATTATTTGCTTGAATAGTATCATCATGGTTATTGATTGATATAAGTCAGTGGTAATGAATAATCTTCCAAAGACATCAGTTGATTGAACACCTATAAATTGTTCAATGGTTAGTAATTTGTTGGTAAGCCATTCATATTTCTTACTACCTCATAATCATCTGTAGATTCTAATAACTAAATTACAACTTCTGTCTTCTCTTTTCTATTGTTTTGACACGTGCACTATATCTTTCATATAAGAGGAAGTAGATTATTGCTCCCAAACTTTCATATCCACACAAAATGAGTTCATGCAAAACATAAAATAAGAACAAGGGAATATAAAAAATAAAATCTAAAGTAAAACATAAGTTACTAGGTATTGGTATTACTAAATAATACAATTCGATATAAGTGTGAAAAAAACTTGTTTTGAATTTTCTAACATAAATATAAGTTGTCATGAACAAGTAGTATCGTAATAAAAAGAGTATTGTCCTGATATAATTATTTTTATTTACTTCCAAAAGTATTCTAACTCTAATTTTATTTGAATAATGAAATGATGTAATTGATTAAAAGTTACAATTTTAAAAAATAAAAAGCAAGGAACATAGAATGATTAACAATCAAAATAACATAATGTTAGGTCTTTCAGTTTCACCAAGAGTACTCCTATTTGAATTACCAAGTTTAGTCAACTAATGTCTAATCCTAATATTGTAGTGAATTTCATTAATGATTACTAGTTTTTGTCAATAATCTGTAATATATACCAATAAGCAAGTTATTGGCATCTCTATGATAACTATGAAACTATAGAATTCATTAACAGTAAGAATTTCATAGCATTACACACAATTTTATAAATATCACTATGGTATAAAAATATTATGATATTTCAATTAACTTCAAATTAAATTATTAATTCTCAGTCTCAAATTGAATCACAAATCATACAATTATTGATCAAGCAACTTAGAATAATTAATCATAAAATAAAATATTCAATATAGAATTAGATAAAACATCATTTAATTAAAACTAGAAAATTTTAAGAATTTATAATCAAATTATATCGTAGCCTGAGAAAAGAAATTAAGAACGACATAAGATTAAATAACAACTTAAACATGGTTTGAATCATAATTTAAGAGAAAGAAAACTCATAAAATTGAAGGAAAGTTAATTTTGAATTATGTCTCCGGATGTTATATACAAGTTCTTCCTCTCTTCCTATATGTTCTCTTCGTCTTCAAATTTCCACCGAAAAAGTCAAAAAAATTCTCAAAAGAACACACAAGTTGACTTCTTTCTCAAAAGTCACAAATTCTAAAGTTGTATTATAAATTTAATTGCACTAGCATAAGAGCGTTATTATAATGGCACATGGATGTTGCTTAAAATATGATATATAATAAGACTCTTATTCGCAGCACAAAAGCAATCGTATTAAAGTAAAGACACAAATGTTTTGCAATTTCCTAGACATACGTATAGAAATATTTCTTCTTCACATAAAGGCATTTATACTTCTAACAAATGTCTTTTGAAAAAGGTTGTTAGTGTAGAGGTGGTTCATAGTAGCACAAAGGCACTATTACCTATACTTTTAAGGCTTTCTCATTCCTTGATTCTCTATTCTATTCCAAAAACTTATCATATCTAACATACTAATCCTAAATACATAACAACCACAACACACATTAAATTGTTCACGAAACTTTTCAAAAACCATTAAATTGCCAAATTTAATATATTAAATTAGTGGATATAATCCCTAGTTGCCACATATTTAGAATTGCTGTTATATATAATAATTGACATTATTCTTAACTTTTTCCTAATCGAAACTCATAAATTTAAAAAATTCTTAATCTAATAGTTTATGCTAATAAAATTAACCAGAGAATAGTGTATTGAAGTGGAGGTTATGTAAGATATTTTAGTGGCCTATGTAACTTATGGATTTGATTATAATGGAGAGAGCCCAAGATCATGGTTATTGAGCCTCACAAAGTTGGGCTCAAATGGGTCCAAAACCCTTTCTCTCTCTCCTTTACGCAACCGATTCTTTCATTAGAAACACATATATAAATTTCTCATATGTTTCTATAAATAGTAACAATGTTTCTAAAAGAGAATGTGAAAGCATTGTTTCTTAACCATCGGAGAAACAAATAACAGAAGAACATAAGACAAGAGAGGAAATAAACCTTCTTCAAGAACATTCCAAGGACATGGATTCAGGTTTGTTTATGTTGTTGTTCAATCTATAAAAGTTATTACAATTGGTATCAGCACCTGGGTTACAATGTTTGTTGTCTGCCATCTGCGTTCCGTTTCTGGAATGGTTGTGATCTGCATTATGTGGCATGATCTGTAAATTTTTCCCATACATTTTTTAAATTAGTTTTCAGTGGATTCATTCAGTGATGCCATCGTCTACTGTGATTATGATACAGGCAATTGTCTACTATTATGATTATTAAAATTTTTAGAAATTTAGAAATTGGAATGGTGCCATCGTATACTGTTATGAAACGAAAAGTTTGGTTCTTGAAACTAAATTTTCGTGATTTGTTCTGGAATCATTTTAAAGACATGTTTCTTTGATATGGAGAAAACCAATGAAAATGTTAGGATGGCTTGTGGTTTGAAACAAACCCATGAAAGAAGAAGATTGTAGAATTAAAAAAATGTAGAGAAATGAAAAACCAAATGGCAAACATCTAGGGAAGAAGATAAAAGAGCAACGTCTGGCACGTGCACTACACGTGGGCTAGTTTTTGGCCCTTTGGACCATTAAAGGATTAGTTTAGGTTATATTATGCAACCTTAATTGTTAAGTAATTAAATTATGGACTTTACCCTAAGTAAAATAATTTTAGGATGGGACATAATGGATTATTTAATTTATAATTGATTAATTTTGTATGCATAATATAATTTTGAAAATTAGTTCCATATTATATGTTTTATTTGGTACTTTGAATATTTTATATTATGCAATGTTTGGAATTAAATTTTCCAATTATATGTTGATTATGGTACATGACATAATGGTAATTTAAAATAGTTTATTAGTCACCAAAGTGACCAAACTAGTTAAATTAAATTTTGTCAAGTACAATGATTGTCCAATTAAATGTTTATTGCATAGAAGCTTGTTAGTCACCAAAGTGACCTAGCTTGAAAATATTAAAAATTTAATTGTAAATGTTTCAATTGTTCATGATGATGTGATGCTATCATAAAGGTTAAACTTAACAATTGAGATTATTAATTATAACATTAGGAGGTCACCTAAAGGTGGATCATTACTTATAATTAATACTATTAAAGGGACTTTATCAACGTATTACAGCTACGTATTTAAATTTTACCCAAAGGAGAATTTAAATGCATAATTAAAGTCTATTATTAGTTTGAATCGATTTAGGTCTACTCAAAGCATTAATGCGTGAGCTATATGTTATATTTGCAGCATCTTCTAATTTGTTTGCTATAGGAAATGGCTTGATCAAGTTTAATGGTCTGAACTAACAACTCTAGTTCCAACTACTTGGCCATAGTTTCAGACGCAAGGCCCACAATCATAACTGAGACTAGTTCTGAAGCTGACAAGTCCTATTATGAGGTTTGGGAACGGTCTAATAAGCTAAGTTTGAATTTGATGTGAATGACAATCATAGAAAACATGAAGCCATCAATGCCTATGATGGATAATGTAACGGAGTTCATGTTAAAGCTTGAGGAATACTCCCAATCTGATATAGCTAACAAGTCTATAGTAGGGACTTTAATAAGTGAGCTAATGACCAAGAAGTTTGACTGGTCATAATCAAACCTAGCTGTAAAGCTGCAATCTATGGGTATAGATGTGAGTGAGCCCTTTCTGGTACAGTTCATTATCAACTCACTTCCTTTTAAGTTTGGCCAGTTCCAAGTGAATTATAACACCATTAAAGAAAAATGGAACCTTCAAGAAATTAAGGCCATGTTAGATCAGGAGGAAAGGAGATTGAAGAAAATGAAGGAGCACTTTGTTCATCTCACATTTCATCCAGGAGCTAGCAGCAGCAAACAAAAACCAAGAAAGAAAGGCAAAGATAAGGACAAAGCTCTCATTAAAGTTAATGAGGGTCAAATTCATTAAGATAAGAGGTTCCACTTTTGTAAGAAACCTGGTCACTTTAAGAAGGATTATCCTAAATGAAAGGCTTGGTTCGAAAAGAAAGGTACATACTATGTCTCAGTATGTTTTAAAACAAATCTTATTGAATTGTCTAATAATACCTAATGGTTAGATTTTGTTGCAACTACACATATGTCACATGTTAAACAAGGATTCCTTTCAATCCAAACCATAAATGGAATAGAAAAGTTTTTACAAATGGGGAATAGAATGAAGGCACAGATAGAGAGCATTGGGATGTACAGATTGATCTTGGACACTAGGTGTTACACCTGGATCTAAAAAAGTGTCTTTATGTTCCTGAATATGCTAGGAATTTAGTTTCTATTGCAAAGTTGGATGATGTAGGATTTCAATTCAAAATTGGAAACGGTATTTTTTTCATTGTATAAGCATAAGTACTATTTTGGTTCTGGTACTTTAATTGATTGTTTATATCATTTCAATCTTGATGTTGATTTTGTTACATCTCTATTTCATGTTGACCGTATTATAGGAAGTAAACGTAGTGTAAAAAATGAATGTTCTGCTTTTTAGTGGCATAAAAGATTAGGTCATATATCCAAGGAAAGGGTACAGAGGTTAGTGAAAAATGAAATCTTACCTCCATTGGATTTTGTTGATTAGGATATATGTGTGGATTGCATTAAAGGCAAGCAAACTAAATATATATCAAAGCATCCAGCCACAAGAACTAATGAATTACTGGAATTAATACACACTGACATTTGTGTTCCTTTCGACATTCCTTTTTATGGCGGAAAAAACTATTTCATTACCTTTATTAATGATTTCTCACGATATGGTTATGTTTATCTGCTGCATTTTCTATCTAACTGGCTTTCTACCTCATTAATGAACATCTCTAGGATGTTTATCTGCTGCATCAAAAATCTCAGTCTATGGAAATCCTAGAGATGTTCATTAATGAGGTAGAAAGCCAGTTAGATAGAAAAGTAAAGATAGTGAGATCAGATAGAGGTGGCGAATATTATGAAAATTTTGATGAAAGTGGACAATGTCCAAGTCCATTTGCAAAGTTTATTCCAAGTTGAGGCATATGTACGCAATACACAATGCCTGGTATACTGCAACAAAATAGTGTAGATGAAAGGGAGAATCGTACTCTTATAGATATGGTTAGGAGTATATTAAGTTATAATAATGTACCATTATCATTATGGATGTGTGTATTAAAGATCGTTGCGTATTTGCTTAATAGGATTCCTAGTAAAGCAGTTCCTAAGACACCTTATGAATTGTGGATAGAAAGGAAACCTTGTTTACAAAACCTTCACATTTGGGGTTGTTCGGTAGAAGTAAGGTTGTATAATCCACATGAAAAGAAGCTTGATGCGAGAACTGTTAGTGGTTTTTTCATCGGCTATCCTGAAAAATCAAAAGGGTACAGATTTTACTGTCTTAACCATAGTAAGAGAATAGTTGAGTTTGGTAATGCTTGGTACATTAAAAATGGTCAAATTAGTGGGAGTGAAGAACCAAAAAAAGTGGATATTTATAAGAACCGTGTAGAAACTACTCCAAGTTGAGTAGAAACTACTCCAAGTCGAGTAGAAACTACTACATCAAATGTGATCCCATTGGTTGTTATTCCGCTTGTTGCATCACGGATACACAACAGACTGGAACAACAAATTAATGTTCCAATTCCTCAAATTGAACATATTGATGAAGAACCAACTAATGTTGTTCAAGTTAAAAATGATCAAGTGATGCCACAAGAAGTAGCATTACGAAGGTCTATAAGGCAAAGATGAACAACTATTTTAAGTGAGTATGAAGATTACTTATTTGAGCATGAATGTGACTTGAGCATTGATAAGGATCCAGTCTCATTTAAACAAGCCATAAGATGTAACAATTATGAAAAATGGTTCAATGCTATGAAAGACGAGTTGAAATCAATGAATGACAACAAAGTCTGGGAGTTAGTTAAGTCGAGTGGTTATAAATGGGTCTTTAAGACCAAACGTGACTCACAAGGCAATATTGAAAGTTATAAAGCCAAACTTGTTGCTAAAGGTTATACTCAAAAGGATGGCATTAACTATAAAGAGACCTTCTCTCTAGTTTCAAAGAAGGACTCTCTAAGAATTCTTATGACCCTAGTGGCTCATTATGATTTAGAGCTTCACCAAATTGACGCAAAGACCACTTTTTCTAAATGGTGACTTAGAAGAAGAGGTGTACATAGATCAAGAAGAGGTGTATATGGATCAACCAGAAGGTTTTCAAACCACAGGAAAGGACAAGTTAGTGTGTAAATTACAGAAGTCAATATATGGACAGAAATAGGCTTCCCGACAATGGTGTCTTAAGTTCAATGATACCATTATATCTTACGATTTTATATAGAACACTATTGATTAGTGTATCTATATGAAGGTTAGTGGAAGCAAGTTCATTATATTAGTCCTATATGTTGATGATATCCTTCTTGCTGCTAATAATATGGTTTTGTTACATAATTTCAAGAATTTTCTTTATAATAATTTCAAAATGAAAGATATGGGTGAGGCATCCTATGCGATTAGAATAGAACTATTTCGTGATAGATCACAAGGATTGTTAGGAAAGGTTATATCAAGAAAATCTTAGAAAGATTTAAAATAGAAAAGTGCTCCACAGGGATAGTTCCAATTCAGAAAGGGAACAAATTTAGTCAAATACAATGTCCATAAATGATTTGAAACGTAAGGAAATGGAGTCTATTCCTTATACGTCAATAGTTGGGAGCTTAATGTATGCTCAAACATAAACACGGCCAAATATCAATTTTACGATTGGAATGCTAGGTCGATATCAAAGCAATCCTAGAATGGACTACTGGAAAGCTGCAAAGAAAGTCCTTAGATATTTACAAGGCACCAAGGACTATATGCTCACATATAGAAAAGAAACCCATCTCGAAGTGATAGGTTACTTAGTTCTTTTAGTTGTGTAGATTCATGGAAATCTACATTTGGCTATATGTTCCTATTAGCTAGAGGAGCAATTTCGTGGAAAAGTGGAAAGCAATTCATCATTGCTACTTCTATTGTGGAGGCTGAATTTACAGCATGCTTTGAGGCCATTGTGGTTGGGAAACTTTATCTTCGGTCTTGATATTGTCGACAATATTGCGAGACCGTTAAGAATTTATTGTAATAATTCTGCAATCGTTTTCTTCTCTAAAAATGACAAGTATTCAAAGGGTGCGAATCACATAAATTTGACGTACTTATCTATGAAAGAAGAAGTGGAAAAATATAAAGTGTCAACTGAGCATATTGGTACAACTCTAATGATAGCATATCGTTAACTAAAGGCTTACCGCCCAAAACATTTGTTGGCCATGTTGAATGGATGGGCATTATAGATAAGTCCTTGTTAGCATAGAGTTTTCACATGTATATATACATATAATTGTCTTACCCAAATTGTCATGACACTTATGAATTCAATTATAGTCGCATTTGTTTTCGCTCGTTTAGTTGTTATCCACATTATGTTGCATACAATAATTGTTTCTATGAGATAACAATTATAGAATTACCCATTTAATGCTATATAATTTGAGTTGATTATGTGATACATGGAAGGAATCATGTTGTATAACTTGTGACTGCCATAATCCCATCATCTTAATTCACTTAGGGATGATTTGATCGATTCAATATATTATGTGCACTTAAAGTTTTATTATTGAATCATCAAGTCGTAACATAGGCCAAGTGGGAGATTGTAAGATATCTTAGTGGCTCATGTAACTTATGGCTTTGAGTCTAATGAAAAGAGCCCAAGATCATCGTTATTGGGCCTCAAAGAGTTGGCCTCAAATAGGTCCAAGACCCTTTCTCTCTCTCCTTTACGCAACCCATCTTTTCAATAGAAACATATATATATATATATAAATCTCATATGTTTCTATAAACAATAACAACGTTTCTAAAAGAGAACGTGAAAACATTGTTTCTTAACCATCGGAGAAACAAATAACAAAAGAACACAAGGCAAGAGAGAGAATAAGCTTCCTTCAAGAACATTCCGAGGACATAGATTCAGGTTTGTTTATGTTGTTGTTCGATCCAAAAAAATTATTACAAGTTAGTGATATGTTTTTATATGGTTGCTAACTCAGTTATGAAAATAATATAGTTAAAATAAAAAATGTAGTATAATTGTAATTAATATTGAGAGAAATATGAGGACCAAAAATCTCATAATCTTTAATAGCCATATATTAAAACCAAACATAGTCATACAAATGTTTGGTAGTCAACTCTATAAACTTGTCTTTAGTTTGGTGGAAAAATATAGTTTAATATTTTTTTTTTTGCTAAAATGTGTTATCTTAATTATATTGTTAATAAAAAACTTAGTGAAGTTATAAACCATAGTTTTACATACGATGCTAACATCTCCTTTATGTGTTCAATAGAAGCCACCATATGATGTCATAACAATCATTTCCAGGTCAATGAAGTACTAACTCCAACTCCAACATTATTTCTAACTTGCTTAAAAATTTCTCAAAATTATTTAAACATTTTAAAATGTACAATTATTCAATGAATTTTATAAAATAGTGGGATTTATAATTCTTTTTTTCTTAATTAGGAGCTTATACATTGTTATTTTTTGAATAAGAACAAGAACCTACAATTGTTATTTTTTAAAATATGAATAAAGTAAAAACATTACTATAATAATTTATAAGCTATATATTTCAAATAGATAATTCAATTATATAGCAAAGGATTAAGATAAAGGAGATCAATGGCAGAGGATTTGACGTAAGAAAAGTTATTTTCAAAACAATGAACATAGAAAAGGATGTAAAATTTAGTAGTTGCAAGATCAAAGTAAAATTTAGTAGTTGCAAGATCAAAGTAGTAATAACCCTTATATTGAGAAGAATAGCTAAGGAAGATATATGATATCAATTTGGTGTAAGATTCTCATTACGAGTGGATGTTAAAAAGGGAAAGCAAGTACAACTAAAAATAAAAAGATTAGATTGACTAAGTTTAGCATGAAAAAGTAATTCATATGAGGATTTATAATGAAGGCCATGATTAATTAACAAGTTGATGAGATAGAAAACCGTTGATAATGCTTCAAACCAAAAAAACTTAAGGAAAGTGTAAAAAAGGAAAAAGGGTGAGACATGTTTTGATAATGTGATGAATTTTGCATTTTCTGAAACCATTTTAGTAAGGAGTATAAGGGTAAAAGATGCGAAAGTTAATGTCATAGGTGTAGATGTATTGGGCAAATGTGTCTTTGATGAATTCAGGAACTCCATCGTATTAAAAGATTTTAATAAGGGTGAAAAACAATTAATTGGTAATTTTGAAAATTTAAAAACAAAGTAGTGCATGGAAATTTTAAGCTAAGGTGAAAATCCATGTATATCAACTAAAATTATTAAAAACAATCATAAATTATTGATAAACGTAAAAAAGAAATTAATGGTGAGTGTCCCAAAGATCGCCATGAACAAGTTGAAAATTTTTTGTAGAAACACGAGAAGATAAATGGAGTGAAAAACTAATACTTTTTCCTTAAAGACAAGAGATAAAGACATTATAACATTTAATTGAATAATTAAAAAATTGAATAAACTACAGAATTTATATCAACAAGGATGACCAAGATTTATTGCCACATATCAATCGAAATAGGAGTGATTATGAAAATCACAAGATTTTCTGAAATGCTGAGGAATTTTTACTAGCTAGAAATTATTGTGGATGGGACTAGAAATGAGTGGTATCTTAGATGTGAGATCCTTCACAATATACTAAAAGGATTAAATTTAATGAGATAAGAATGTATGTAACAAATTTCGATATTGATAATAACTTAGAAGGAAGACATGAAATAATTAAAACATTTTTAAGGTAAAGTGGTTGAGCGCGAGTGGGAAATGTTAAGGTACTGATAAAAAAAAAAAAAGGGAGAATATGTCCATTACTGAAAGTTAGTTTGAACCTTCATATGGTTTGACAATTTCCATAAGTTAAAAGTGTATGTCCATTACTGAAAGTTACTTAGTTTCTACCTTCATATCTTTTGACAATTTCCATAAGTTAAAGATCAGATGTCACGTAGATAATAAAATTAATGTCTGGTAAACATTCAACAACATCACTGGGATAAAGATCTCAAGTGTCTACATTAGTATGAATACTCGTGATAAAGAAAGTCGTGGTGAAGTCATCGAGTTTTTACTGGGGGCTCATATTGACAACTTCTAGATTATAAGTACCTAAAATGCAATGTATATCAATGTATCCCTATTTTTAACAAGTTTGAAATTGTGTTAGGGGTTTACTATAATTGGACGATGTAGATATGAATTTAGTTTGGACAATTGGTATGAGTGTTGTAGTTGAATTTAGGAAAAGAAATTTAAGTGTTGTCAATGAGATGGGTTGGTTTGAGAACCTAAGCGCCCATAAGGGAGTGTTTGCATGAGTTATTGGGCTTCAGGGCCTATGAGAACTCACAGCCCATCAAAGGTTATTTGGATTGGGTTACTGTTACACGATTTATGAGCATAGATGCCTCTCACCCCAGCGTTGTGTCTCTGACCAGCGCTGTGCGAATCTGAGCCACCACTATTTAAAACAGCAAATGCCTTCAGGGGAGGGAGGTCAATGAAGGGAGAAGAGTCGATGTCTATATATTAATAGTTTGGCTCGAAGCACGTCATGATGTTCACTAGCGATGAGGAAGGGCTCATACTCCATGGGAAGACCACTAAAAGTGAAGAGAATGAGAACATATATATATATATAGATATATATATATATTAGCGATGTGGAAGGGCTCATACTCCATGGGAAGACCACTAAAAGTGAAGAGAATGAGAACATCTCGTAGAATATAGTTTCCTGTTGCAGTATGCTCCTCGGTGGTAGTGGAGATGACAAACAAAAAAAATCAATGATACAAGTCATTCCCTTCTTAAAGGTGTGTATTTTTTGTCAAAACAGAGACCGTTGGATGGTGTATGAAGTGATGCTTAAAAACCACTTGAAAACAACCAGTAGTGGGACAACCAACAACCAGGCACAGATTGGACAGGAGAAAGAGGTGACTGGAAAATAGTACAAAAGATCAAATTTCTACCGCTTAGATGCTTCAGATATGAAATGTTGACGTCTACAAGGGCTAGAGGCATTTGGTTCCCATTCTTTTTTTTTATTATTATTATTTTTTTTTTCTATTTTTATTAAAAAACCGAAAACTTGTTCTGAAATATCAGGAAAACTTTTTTCCGTTTATTTAAAGTTGTCATGATTTTTTATTTTTGAAAACAAGAAATGATAAAAATATTGAACTAAACACATTTTAAGGATTTGTTTTTTTTCAAAAAAAATCACAACAAAAACAAACAAAAATAGAAGTAAACTGTCTTTTAAATTTTTGGTTTCACTAGTAAGTTTCATCAGCAATATTAATATTAATAGAAATATAAAGTTTAGATTAAAATTGAAAAAAATAAATTTTTAAATATTTAATTAAAGTGTAGATTATAATTAAAAAATTACGTAAAGTTGCATATTTTTAATTAACCCTTAATAATATAAACTCAAACTTGAATTCGTCAAATATTAAATACTTTTAATAGCCTACTCTACCGATGAGCATAATTATGAGATGAGGAGTTGTACTTACTAATACTGATTACAGAGATGATTTTAAATCTTCTGTACTCACCGCTTGTATCTACTCTATTTTACGCATTTTATTTATTTATTTTTCTAAATTTCACATAATTATATAAATAAAATCGAGTGAAATAAAGTAGATATAAGATACTGAATACAAAAGATTTGATGCAAGCTATATATATAGATACTAATACAAGAATGTAAGATTTTAAGCATTCTTGTTGAGACTAATCTAACGAGTAAATCAGCTAGCAAATCTAGTAAATTAAAGAAATTTGAAATTGATTATGCACAGATGGTGACACCTTGATACCGTATATGGTTTTAAATTTTTCTGAAAAAAATATTTAATGTAATAAGGTTGTCACCACCTGTGCATAAAATGCAAATGAAACATTAAGTATAGTTCTCTATTTGTTGTTATTAAGCAGTGTCTGAGGCCCCGTAAATACGGGTCACACAAATAGATAGGAAAGTAAAAATATTGATCCACGGGGAGTTACTGAACAATTACTAAACTAAAATCATTCAATTATTTAGATTAATCACACCGCTGTTTCTTATTGAGAAATTAATTAATAAACAAATTATTAAATATAATCCTAAAGCAAAGCATAATAACCGCACAGCTTATATACAGTATGAGTCTCTAAGGAATAATTAGATATGTAAAAGGCAGGTTTCAAATTTAGTTTCGTGATCAATTTCTAATTATTCTCTTCTGGTTTATGCAATAATCTCGATGTTTGGACTTTGAAGGAAACTAAATCTAAATTATCTATGATTCTCTATCGAGATGTCAAAGAAATATCGTAATTAAAATCAATCCCGACTATCGTGGCTCATGAAATTAACTAAAATCTTTTAAGATTGTTATCTAGTTGGTAATTCCTCTTAGAGATTTTTGCCTATATCTAGGTCTAAACTTACAAGTTCTTAATTTTGGTTTTCTACTACCGATTTTCACTTTTCAATTCTTCAACTGATAATTTCGACACAAATTATGTGAGGACTAACACATAATAAGTACAATAATACTCAAAATAAGAATCAATAGCCACAAATCAACTTTATTAAATAAAACCCATAATTAAATCATGCATAAATTCAAAATCTACATCCTATCTTTAAAACCCAATAAGAAATCTATTCACTTATGTTCATTTTCAACAAAATATATATCAAAACAGGGAAAATAGACATTAGAGGGGTAAGGAACGAAGAACTCTGGCAAGTCTTGCACAATAACGTCAAAAACCCAGGTCTGGAATGGGTCTCTTTCCTCCATATTTTTCCTTCCTTTCTCCAAGCCGCTCCTTTTTCTCTCCTTTTCGTTTTGTCTTCGTGCGTCCAGGTCTACATGCGACCAGGTCTTCCAGCGTCGTGCGTTCCTTTCGCGTGTCCCCACCCTCCAATGTCTAGTTGCGTCTTCATCTGTGTGATACGTCTTCGTCTGTGTTCCCTCTTTGCTGCCTAGGTGTGCCTTTTCTTCTGGACCTTCTGCTGTGTCATTTTGCCTGTGGACTCTTTTAACTTGCCAGCTATTGTGTATTTTCTAATTCTCAACTATTAGGTTGCTTCTTGATGTAACTATCAAGCGCACAAAAATTTACAAACTTCTCGATGATTAAATTGGAATGTGGACGGGTCGGTCGGTCTAGGCTCAGGCTCACTCTCAGAACCATTCCCCGATAGCCGGTGGTACCCGAGTTCACGATGGGACACGGTATGGGAGAGGTAGCGTGCGTGGGCAAGTTAACGTGCACGCGACCACCTCCATCCCCAATAATGATTACAAGCACCCGCTATAT
>JAOSBO010186206.1:0-22982 GCA_027563915.1 Erythroxylum rotundifolium
AATTTTCTCATCAATTTCTTTCTCATTTAAATTCATTTTAATATTTCTAATTTTCACCAAAAGTTCGGGGTCCAACACTACAAATCATGGTGTAGCAAACTCTCGAGTAGCATTAGAGTTTCATTAGGGAAATTGTCATTAATGTCATTACTTGGCCTACATTTCCCTCCCTTAAGTTTGGATAAGTGATCTACAACCACATTTTCTGCTCTCTTTTATCTCTCACCTCTAAATCAAATTCTTTTAGAGGGAGTATCCAATGAATGAGCATAGGTTTTGCATCTTTCTTGTTGAAAAAGTATTTCAATGTCGCATGGTTGGTGAATACAATTACCTTTGAAACCAAAAGATGTTTTCAAAATATATCACACGTGTACACTACTATGAGTGGTTTCTTTTTTATAGTGGTATAATTCAGTTGGGGTCCTACAAGAGTCTTATTGGCATAGTGAATTGCATACAACTTATTGTCTTTCTGTTGACCCAAAATGGAACCTATGGCTTGATCACTTGCATCACACATCACTTCTAATGGCAGTGTCCAGTCTAGTGGTGATGAAAGTGGTGCTGATATTAATGCCTCCTTTAAAGTGTTGAATGCAAACATACACTTATCATTAAACATGAAGGGTACATTCATAACTAGGAGGTTTGCTAAAGGTCTTGCAATTTGGGAAAATTCCTTGATAAAGTGACGGCAAAATCCTGCATGACCTAAGAATCCTTGCACACCTTTTACATTTCTTGGTGGTGGGAGCTTCTCTATTACCTCTGTCTTTGCTCTGTCAACTTCGAATCCTTGGTGTGAGATTTAATGACCTAGCACTATCCCTTCTTGTATCATAAAATGACATTTCTCCCAATTCAACACCAGATGTGATTCTTCACACCTTTGAAGAACTCTATCCATATTAGTTAACATATGTGAAAAGAGTCTCCAAATACTGAGAAATCATCCATGAACACCTCCAATATGTCTTCTATCATGTCCACGAAAATTGACATCATGAATCTTTGAACTATGGTTGGAGTATTACAAAGTCTGAAAGGCATCCATCTGTATACCAATGTACCATAAGGGCAAGTGAATGTGATTTTCTCCTGATTGTCAAGGTCGATGAAAATCTGATTGTAGCCTGAGTATCCATCTAAGAAGTAATAAAATGAAAGTCCAGTTACCCTTTCTATCATCTGGTCTATAAATGGGAGAGGGAAGTGATCCTTCTTAGTCACTAAGTTGAGTTTTTGATAATCTATACACACTCTCCATCTTATGACTGTTTTTGTCAAAATTAGTTCGCCACTTTCACCACCATTCCTCCCCTTTTAGGTACTCATTGCACTAGGCTGTCCCATTCGCTATCAGAGATGGGATAAATTATCCCTTCATTTAGGAGTTTTATGATTTCCTTCTTAACCACCTCCTTTATGTTAGGATTTTGTCTCTATTGATGCTCCTACACCATTCTACATCCTTCCTCTAAGTTTATTTGGTGCATGCAGACATTCAGACTTATTCATCGAATGTCAGCAATTTGCTATCTGTTGGCTGTCATCCACTTTTTAACAACTTCCACCACCTTACTTTCTTGTTTTTCATTCAATTGGTTTGAGATTATTATTGGTAGAGTTTGACCTTTACCAAGAAAGGTATACTTGAGGTATGCAGGTAAAGGCTTAAGCTATAACATTGGAGGTTTCTCTGAAGATGGCGATGTGTATGCTTTTGTCGAAACTAATTTGTCTTGATGCACCAGAACATCTTTCTTCTTCATCTCATTTTCTTTTTTAGATTCAGGATTCTGGTGTTCTATGTCATCCTCTGCTTCCACGGATTTCACTTTTGCAATGAAACTCTTAATTTGATCGTGCCACTTTTGATCCAATATTTCAACCTTCATACATGCATTGCTCGTTATTGGATTGTTTAAAACCTTATCATATTGAATTCAACCTGATCTTTACCTATTTGAAGTGTCAATTTACCTTCATGGACATCAATTATGGCCTTTCTTGTGTTCATAAATGGTCGACTTAAGATTAGTGGACAATTCTTATCTTCTTTAAAATCTAGGACCATAAAATCCACTTGAATAATGAACTTATCTACTTGAATTAGAACATCTTCCACTATTTCTAATGACCTTTTAATGGATTGATCAGCCAATTAAATTAACATTGATGTAGGCTTGACCTCTCCCAGTCCCAACTTCCTAAATATTGACAAATACATAGGATTGATGCCAGCTCTTAGATCAGACAAACAATTCATAAATTCCAATTCACCAACCATAAAAGGTATTGTGAAACTTCCTGAATCTTTCAATTTCGAAGGCATTTGACAGGTGACTATTGAGCTGCAAGTACCAATTAGGGCTACCACCTAATTATCGTCCCAAGTATGCTTCAGTGATAATATGTCCTTTTGAAATTTTGCTTGTTTAGGCATATGTTTTAATGCCTCCATAAGTGAGGGATTTATCTTTAGCATCCTTAGCTTCTCAATGAACTTTGCAAATTGATCATCTAACTGGTTCTTTTGAAGTCATTAAAGAAAAGGAATCTTGGGTTGATACAGTGGAGGTGTAACATAAGGAGGATATTCGCTCATATCTACTTCCTTCTCCTTTTCTTGATTCTTCTCAAATGGCTTGATCCGTTCCTCTATTGTTATTGTGGGTGGTTCAATTTTCTTCCAACTTCGAAGTGTGATAGCCTTTAATTGTTGCCTTGATTTTCTTCCTAAAGTGCTAGGAACATTTCCAAAATTTTGTATAGGAAAGGCATTTGTCAGTTGACTCACTTGGGCTTCTAAATTATAAATGGAAGACGCATAACTCCTAGTGACCTACTCAAATTTATCTTCCAGCTTCTTTTGTTAATTATATAAAGTTCCAAGCTTGTCTAGAATTTTGTCCAATTTGGACTCCATCGAGCTTGCTTTATCCTATCAAAAGCTAGATTGCTCTTAAGGGCTAAACTGCCCTCCATTGTTGTTATTATTCTAGGAGAAGTTAAGGTGATTCTTCTACCAAGGCTATAAGTATTTGAGTAAGGATTGTTACCCCCTCCTCATCCAAATTCCATTCCCATATAATTTACTTGCTCCTGATTATCCTCCCTCATCAAGTAGCAGTCCACAGTAATAAGATCAACTTGACCACAGAGTTCACACTTTAATTGCATAGCCTTAACCAGAGCTAAAGACAATGCCTTTATATTTCTGAGTTGTCGCATCAAATTGTCGATCCTAGCTTGCATCTTCTTCTTTTGATCAACTGCGACACTCCCTTCTATTCTGTAAAGGTACTAGGTTGTCGACTTCTCTCACTCACCCATAAGCAGTTGTTGCTTATCGTCTCCTCTATCAGATCCTCAGCTTCATCGATCATCTTCAGCATTAAAGATCCTCCTGATGCTGCATCAATCGTGCCTCCAGTAGGTGGGTTTACTCTGTTGTAGAACATCTATAGAAAGAACTCCTTAGGTAGGTTGCAGTGTGGGCATCTCCTCTACAGGCCCTTGTATCGCTCCCACATTTCGTAAATTCACTCCCTGTCACCTTGTTGGAATTTTGTAATTTCCTTTATGATCTTCGTGATCTTCGTCAATGAAAAGTACTTATCAATAAAGGCACATACTAGCTACTCCCACGTCGTGATGTTAGTGGGGCTCAGTGAATGATACCAAGCCTTCACTCTATCTCTAAATATGAAGGGAAACAACATAATTCTAACAGCTTTCTCTAACATCTAGTGATACTAGAAGGTATCACAAATCTTGAGGAAGCTCACAATATATGCATTTGGATCTTCATTTGCCAGTCCATTGGACATTCTATTGAAACATGTTCAAGAGGGCCGACTTAATTTCGAATGAGATCACTTGAATAAGCAGTCTAGTTACTCTTTAGTTTGCTAGGTTAAACCCTAGCCTTATAATGTCCATGAGGGTCTGTTGTTGTTGCCTACCAAGGTTAACTTCTTGATCCATATTTCTCTGAAATTCCTCTGCCATTGTTGATTTCTTGATCTCTTCTTCTTCTTCCTGCCTAGCTTTCCTAAGGGTTCATTCTAATCATGTTATGTATAAATCTAACATCTTTACTACACAACTCTAAACTCTCGTGACTCTTGTGTTCATGCAAGAGTTAATCCCGAAGTAAAATGATGAAACAAAAATAGAAATTAAAGACTACTCTAACGCCTTAAACTATATAACTAAATTTTCTTCCATAGTAATGGTGCCAAAACTTCCTGACAGTGAAACCTATCTACTTGTTTTATGCTCAAAAGCCACAAGTGAACAAGTCGTGACTTATAGTTAAAAAGAGCGAATATCGATCCCACAGGGATTGAATTCTAGACACCACTTAATTTAGACACAAATTTGTTTAAGGAATGAAATTGTTTAATAAAAATAATCTATAAAATTAAATTAAAACTTAAAGACTAATGCAAAGCAATAGACAATACCAAAGTACAAAAAAATCAGAATTCAGGAATCTTAAGACCCGAGATTACTTTTTTCCCTATTTTGTCTCCCTTCTATTTTATTGATTGAAATGTGTCACACCCAAATTTTTGAATGTAGTAATTACCCTCTCTCAAGGTGCAACTATTTGTCCCTAATCGAATTAACAGGAATCAATTGGACGATCTCTCAACTTACCTAATGACTTTACCACTTCAACTAGTTATTAAACTATCCTATAGGTGATCAACTGACTAGCCAAGATCTCTCTTCTGACTATTCAATTAACATGATAATTACTAGTCTATAGGTCATCAAATCTTGTTGCACAATCCTACACAAATTTCATCTCACTCACTCTCTTAATTTTTTGCAAGATGATAATTAAAAACAACAATTAACAAAGACGACTTCATTTAATTCAATAAAATAGGAGTTCAACACAATAGTTCAAAAGCAATCCTTAAAACTAACTCAGCCTAACGTGGTCAGCATAACATCATCAACATTCAAATAAACCATTTTTACAAAGATTAGAAGATATCAAATTGATAGAAAATTAAATATAAAGACTCCTTCTCTTCTTTGCCAAAACCTAAATTTTTTTTGTTGATGTGCTATTTTGCCCAATCTTGATAATGATCCTTGTCTCGAATCCTTCCTCAAGGCTCCAAACATGTGTTCTTTCCTCAAATATGGTGTTTCTATAGAAGGTTGTCGTCTCCCTTGAAGATGGAGGCTTAATTATCCTTTTATAGTCCAAAAACCGTAGATTTAATAAAGCTTTACATATTATCTATGATTATGATTCCCATAACTGTGGGAATTTGCATGATTCCTATGATCATGGGAATTGGTCACAGATGCACTCCTCTTTTCTTCTTCTCTTTGATCTTTAGTTCAATCTCCAAATTGATCCATCTTCCTTTCTACATAAAAATAATCAAATCTTACCCATAATTAATGTCAAACACACAAGAACAACAATGGAAATCAAACTTAACGAAAAAATATATAATGAATCCTAAACAACAACAACGATCAACAATTATGCAAGAAAACACATGCCAAATACCTAGAAAATATATACTAATGCACACCTATAAACCCCATTATCCTACCCTTTCACAAGCTTAGTAAAGTATTAAGTAAAACATTAGTTGAGATTGTGTGAAATTTGTATCGAGATAAGTGAGTATATTTCTACCTATAGACTACATTTTATATAGTGCTATTTTTGATTCATAGTTCTTTCATGTATGAAAAAAATGAAAAATGAAAAAAAAAGGAAGAACAAGTGAGTAGAATCAATAAGTGCAAAATATTAGTTATATTTTTGTGTCTCGGAGTTATGTTTTGTTATCCCATTATATTCATTTTTTACTTTACTTATGCTTGTGCTTAACCCTCCTTCCTCTCTTTTGACCCTCCTTAACCCTTACCACCTTATATCCCTAAACAAGTCCTTTTGATCCATTTATGCATGCAATCATAGTAGAAGATAACTGGTGTATTAGCAAGCCTATGGTAGTATAGTCTCCTATAGGAAGTTTGAGCGAAACATTAACCCTTAAACACTTGAGAGAAATGAGTGACAACCGTAAGGAAAATTCATTTTGCATATTTACTTATCTTTGAGTGATTGTGCCAATTGTGAGTTTGCTTATGTACACCAATGAAAAAATAGTCATGATATGTGCATTAACTTGAAATTTGAATTGGCTTGAATTTGAGGGATTGTATGTTTTGATCTTTATGAAAATGAAGTGATATAATTGATTGGTTGTATTAATTTTACTTAAGGACAAGCAAAGATTCAAGTGTGGGGATGTTGATAGGAGTGCATTAGCATATGTTTTTCTAGGTATTTGGCCTGTGTTTTCTTGCATAATTTGTTGATCATTATTGCTGCTTAGGATTCATTATTTATGTTTTCATTAAGTTTGATTTCCATTATTGTTCTTGTGTGTTTGATGTTAATTGAGGGTAAGAATTGACTATTTTTATGTAGGAAGGAAGATGGAGTAATTCGGAGATTGAACTAGAGATCAAAGAGTAGAAGAAAAGAGGAGTGCATCTGTGACCAATTCCCACGATTGTGGGAATCATGCAAATTCCCATGGTTGTAGGAATCATAATTCGAGACAATATGCGAGGGTTCATCAAACCTGGGGTTTTTTTTACTATAAAAGGATAATTAAGCCTCCATCCTCAAGGGAGACGACATCCTTCTGTAAAAACACCATATTTTTTAGAACCTTTAAGAAGGATTGAAGATAAGGATCATCATCAAGATTGGGCAAAATAACACATCAACACAAAAATTCTAGATTTTGGCAAAAAAGATTAGGAGTCTTTATATTCAACTTTTTATTACTTTGATCTCTTCTAGTCTTTATAAAAATGGTGTATTTTAATGATGATGATGTTATGGAGACCATGTTAGGCCGAGTTAGTTTTAAGGATTGATTTTGAACTCTTATGTTGAACTCCTATTTTATTGAGTTGAATGAAGTTGTCTTTGTTGATTGTTGTTTTTAATTGTCATCTTGCAACAAATCGAGAGAGTGAGTGAGATGACACTTGAGTAGGATTGTACAACAAGAGTTGGCGACCAATAAACTAGCAATCACCTTGTTAATTGAATAGTTAGAAGCGAGATCTCGGCTAGTCAATTGATCAGCCATTGGATAATTTAATAACTAGTTGAATCAGTATAGTCATTAGGTAGGATAAGAGATCGTTCAATTGATTCCCATTAATTCGATTAGGGGGAAATAGTTACACTTGGAGAGAGGGTAATTAGTACATTCAAAAATTTAGGGTGAGACACAATTCAATTAATAAGATAGGAGGGAAACAAAATAGGAAAACAAAGGTAATCTCTAGTCTTAAAATTCTCGAATTCCAATTTTTTTGCACTTTGGTATTGTCTATTCTTTGCATTAGTCTTTAATTTTTAATTTAATTTTACAGATTATTTTTATTAAAAATTTTTGTTTCTTAAACAAAGTTGTGTCAAAGTTAAGTGGTGTTTGGACTTCAATTCCTGTGGAATCGATATCGGCTCCTTTTAACCACAAGCCAAAACCCGTTAACTTGCTGTTTTTGAGCCTAAAACAAGTAGATAGGTTTTACTATCAATATGAGGTGATTAATTTAATTCTTTGATTTAAGACGTTTTGGTTTGTTTTTATTTTCTGTTCTTTCTTTCTTTCTATTTCTGAATCCGTGCTCTTACATAAACATAAAAGTCATAAGAAGTTTGAGAAGTGTAGCTAAATCCTTATATTAGATATCACAAAATTAGAACGATCTATTCGAAAAGCTCGGCGTGAAGAAGATGAAGAAATCACAAAAACAATAATGGCAGAGGGATTTTAGTAAGATTTGGACCACAGAGTGAACCAAGGATGTCAACAAAGAACCTTAATGGATTTCATGAGACCAGGGTTCAATGTGGCTAACTAAAGAGGAGCTAGGCCACCTATACAAGCAACCTCTTTGGAAATTAAATAAGCCCTACTAAACATGTTTCAACACAACGTGCAATTCTATAAACTAATGAATGAAGATCTCAATGCACATATAGTGAACTTCCTTGAAATCTATGATACTTTTTAGTATCATCAGATGTCAAAAGAAAGAATTAGGCTATTTCCTTTTACCTTAAGAGATAGAGCAAAAGGCTTGGTATCATTCTCTCAACCTAGCCAATGTCAAAACATGGGATAAACTAGTTCGTGCCTTTCCCATTCTCTTATATGGCAGCATAATTAAAACATGAATAACACAATATCTAAAATCCAATTCCCATTCCTATTTATAAAAACATAGTTACAATGTAGCTTTTCATGACATAATCCATACATATATACAATATCCAAAACATTTGAGTGTTTACTAAACTTTACATCATGTTCTGTGTGACATGAGATCTATACAAAAGCATTTGATCTAAAACTCCATAATCTCAATTGACCAACCTTTAAGTCATTTTTTGAGTCTAGAATGTAGTACTAGGTTTCTTCTAATTTATCTTAGAAGCTAAGTCTTCACTTTTGTACCTAAAAAACCATGTTGCAATTTTTGATGAGTTTTACGAAGTCAGTGAGCTAACCATCATTGATGGACTCACTCATATCAAAGCACATATTAATTCACATTTCATGTTTTAGAAGCAATTAACATAATCACATATTGTATATTATACCACAATTCAATTTCAGTGTAATTTAGACAATTCAATTTGATCATTCACTTAGTACATATTAAATTGTGTATGCAATGCATATGTGACTTACTTTTAATTATTACTTTGTTGTGACCAAGTGCCTTTTTAACTGTCTTGTATCCATTGTGGATATTGGGCTCATTGATAATTGTCCCACATCAGTTGGGGATACTGGGCTCATTTTACATATTGAGCCTATGGGTCTTACACACATTCTGAGTTTTAAGCTCTTTTTCACTAGCTAGTCTGGTCATAACTACCTTTATCTGATCATGCATTTCAATGTAATGAGATGCATGAATTCATATATATACAATCAGTCACTTTTATTAATTTACACATTCACTTTCACATTTTCATCTGACCTAAGTCAAGCATTTAACTACTTGGTTGAGAACACGTATTTCTTTCAAATTCACATTCAATGAAACATTTCCAATACAATCTCAGTCATCAAACTCCTCAAATCATCAATGTTCAGCATTTTTCACATTCATATAATTATTAATTCAATAATCAAAATTTAGGCAAACATAATTATTCATAGTGAGAAACATCTAGCTTATTCACAGTATACTCCAGATAGCTATTGCCTTAACGTCCTGACAATGTTTGGATGTAGTCGTTCGATTTGCACTTCTATATCATAATTTACACATTACTAATTTGCACAATCACGTAAGTATTTATTCACACATACATGCACATACATATATATATGTTATGTATAATGCATGCTCAATTTGACTATTTCGAGTATATATCCTTAAATCATTTCTCACGGTCATTTAACATCATCAAGTAATCAATCATTTATACGTAATACACCTTATCACTTAATCACCTAATCCATCATGAAACTAGGCTCATTCAAGGTCTCATTCAAGCCTAAATACATCATAAGAATAAACCTTAGCATGAATTGTTTCATACATCACTTAAAAGACAACATTTCACTTCATATGTTAGCCCACGATCATGGGGTACCTTCTTACGATTGTGACAGGAGCCAACGCAACTGGCCATGGTCATAAGGTGAGGGCCACGATCGTGATAGAACCTCAATTATCCATGCCACGATCACGGGGACTATTCCACAATCGTGCCTTATCCCTTATTCCCTAATTTTCTACAAAATTCACCTACTTAAAAACATCATTTACCCTTCAAGTTTTCTAGAATTTATACTCATTAATACAACTTCACTTCATGCTAAGCTAACTCCTATATTGGTTACATTAAATCTCATAAAGCTCTAATTAATTGATCCATTAACCGTTTACTTAATTCTATCATACATGCATTCTTAACTCTTTCCATATTTTATCTCTTTCATAATATGTCAAACAAATCTTCTCTATAGTTCATCATTTAGACTTCATAACTTCATCATTTTAGGTTTAATTTCATCTTAATACCATTCATAAGATAACACATAATTTATGGTTCATCAATCTTACAAAAATAGAACATATCGTCTATCATTAACTATCATACCAAATCCTTAGTTCTCATTTCAGGAACATTACTTGACACCTTTCTTAACATAAATTTCACATTCATTATACCTTTAATTCATAATCTATTTCCACTACATAATGGCCTATAACTTGTCGTTTTCATATTCTCAAAATAAGAACATAGCATGTACATTCACTCACCAATTTATTGCACTCATCAACACAACAACAAGACATAAACACATCTCTTCATTCATCAACTTTCAACTCTCATTCAAACAGCATTTTCATAACTAATCTATCTCAAAAATCATCCCTATAACATTTCATAATTTATTACTCCTCATATATACGAAAATATGCCATAAATATACACATTATTCATCCACGTTAGACGTATATTTAACTCCACTATCATGATCATTACATCTTCAAGCTATCATCCCATATGTTTATATTTAAACAAACCATGAAGATTAATGCATAACGTGCTTGATTAAAATCCAAGCTTCTTCAAAATCAAGTAAACCTTAACTCCAAAGCATCACGATCGTTAACATTCTAAGGTGGATTAGGTTAGGATTTTAGTAACAAGATGAAGAAGAAAAGGATTTTAAGTAGCTAGTGATAGAAGAAGATAGTAAAGATCAATGTGGTGAGGGTGAGAAGAGTGTTTCATAGATAAGAGAACAAAGAAGAACGAAAATGAAGAAGAGAGCAATTGGAAAAAGTGAAAAACAAATGGAAGATGGTCTTACAAATGAATGTAACGAGAGTAAGGTGTGTGGAAAGTGGCTTGACATTTGTCATTTACAGCTAGTCCTCCTCTTATAGTCCCTATTTGGTTACTAGTCCGTTTGTCTCCAATTTCTAATCCAACTATCTCCCAATTTTTATGATACTTGTCAAATAATCCTAATGTCATTTATTAATAATTTATACTACCATAAGTCATTTATTACTACTACCATAAATCAATTATCTTGCCACTTGGTATTTTTCCTAGTCCAAAAATACCCAAAATTGTAGAAATCTCCCAAAATATCACCAAAAATTCTAAATCAATAATTATACTCACCAAATAAAAAATCATGACATAAAACTCGCTATTAACATCATAATCACTTAAAAATCATTTATGCCTAAAATATGTCAACTGAGTGCATGTATAACCATTATAACATGTACAAAAATCGAATTCACATATGTGTATACTAATGTTATGCAAGAGCATGAAATGCAATTTCCTAATTTCTCAACAATATTTCTCTTATATAGAAATCTAGGGTTCTAACTCTTAGTACGGGAAAATGGGATATTACAAAAATACTCCTTCAAGATATTGTTTTCATCTATGTCCATTCACTTTGAAGGTTTCCTTATTTTGATTTTCTAATTCAAGAGCTCCATGTGCAAATACATGGATTACATTAAAGGCCCAGTGCACCTTGATTTGAGCTTTCCATAAAAAAACTCATTCTCGAATTGTATAAAAAAATTTCCTCGCCCACTTTGAACTCTTTCTCTTTAATATGAGAATCATGTCATTTCTTCACCTTTTCCTTATATAACTTAGCATTCTTACATGCATTAAGGAGAAGCTCATCTAGTTTGTCAATTGTAGGAGTATTCGTTCACCCACTTGCTTCTAATCAAAGTTTAAAGCTTTTGTTTCCTAGTGTGCTCTATGCTCAAGTTCCACTAGCAGATGACAAGCTCTACTATAAACAAGTCTAAATGGAGTCGTATCGATTAGAGTTTTGAGGGTGGATAGATAAGCCCACAAGGCATTATCCAACTTTAATGCCCAATCCTTCCTTAAACCATTTATCGTCTTCTGCAATATTCATTTAAGTTCACAGTTCACGAATTACACTTATCCACTTATTTGCAGGTGAAACGGAGCAGTGACATGATGCTGAACTCCATATCCTTTTAGAATAGCATAAAAAGATTTATTACAAAAATGCACTCCTCCGTCATTTATTATTTTTCTTGGCACTCCAAAATGGTTGAATAGTCTTTTAATGAATTTTGTACAAATTTTCCATCATTCGTTGGAGTTGCACAACTTCAGCCCATCATGACACATAGTCAGCTCTTACTAAAATATATATGTTCCTTATAGAGGATGGGAAGGGTCCCATGAAGTCAAGTCCCCAGATATCGAAAACCTTAACTTCTAAAATGTTAGAAAAGGGCATCTCATTTGTTTTTAAGATGTTCCCCATTCCTTGACACTTATCATACTATGCCATAAATTCTTAATCATCCTTCAATATATGCAGCCAATAAAATCCACATTTGACTACTCTTACTGCTTCCTTGTTTACTCAGTAATGCCCAGCATACATAACTTCAAGGCACTGTGTCAATATATCTAACATCTCCTCCTCTGGAATATACTTCCTTATTAGTCCATCAACTCACGTCTGATATAAGATTGTGTCATCCTATACATAATAGGTACACTTAGATAAAAATCGTTTTCCTATTAACATGATAAATTCTAGGGAAGCTTATCGCTTGTAATAAAGTTTGCTATATCTGTGAACTATGGTGTCACAATGAAGTCAATCAACATCAGGGTTTCATCGAGGAATCACTTATTATTATCGGCACTATACAGAATTTCTACTCCTTTCAATCATGATAAGTGCTCTGCTACCACATTTTCTGCTCCCCTCTTATCTCTTATCTCGATGTCAAATTTTGTAATAATAGTACCCATTGAATAAGCCTCAATTTTGCATCCTTCTTGACGAAAAGATACTTAAGTTTGCATCGTGATTTGTAAAAATGATCACCTTAGAGTGTAAGAGGTATGACTGAAAGTTGTCACATGAATACAATACCACTAGTAACTTCTCATTGGTGATGTAATTATTTTCCGGCCTAGTTAATTTCGTGCTTGTGTAGTATACCACATGTAACTTTTTTTCCTTCCTTTGGCCTATCTCATAACTTATAGCTTGGTTATTAGTATCGCACATGAATTCGAATGGAAATTACTAATCCCATGACATTAAGTTTGGCACTAATATCAATACCTCCTTTAATTGATTAAACGCAGATAACAATTATCATGGAATTTGTGAGGTATAGCAATTTGTGAGAAGCCCTTAATAAATCGGCAGTAAAATCTTACTAACCTGGGAATGGTCGCATGCCTTTGACATTGATGGATGGTGAAAGCTTCTTTAATACCATTATCTTTCCACTGTCTACTTTGATCCCTTGACATGATATTTTATGTCATAAAATGATTCCTTTATGCACCACGAAGTGACACTTCTCCCTATTAAGCACTAAATGTGATTCTTCTTCACATCTCTAAAGTATTCTATCCAAATTAGTCGGGAACTAATCAAAAGAGTCTCAAAGACTAAAAAATCATCCATAAAAATCTCCATAATATCCTCCTTCATATCTATAAAGATAGACATCATGTACCTTTGAAATGCAGTTGGAGTGTTTCACAACCACACGTAAATATGGCCCTTTCTTGGTCCTTCAGATAGATAAAATTTTGATTGTATCTTGAGTAACCATCTAAGAAATAGTAGAATGAATCCTATTTAGTCACTTTGTTGAGTTTACGATAGTCGATTTGGACTCTCCATTATCTTATGGCAATTCTTGTCGAAATCAACTCTACAATTTCACTTTCGATTATTGTCTTTTCTTAGTATGTATTGTACCAGATTAACCCATCCCCTATCAAAAATCGGGTATATAATGCTTGTGTCTAAAAGTTAAAACACTTCCCTTTTAACTACTTACTTCATATAAGGGTTCAACCTTCATTGAAGTTCCCTCATCGCTCTACTTCCTTCTTCGAGGTTTATCCTATGAATGAAAACATTTGGGCTTATACCTGAAATGTTGGATATCTACCATCCTATGGCCTTCATTCACTCATTTATGATCACTACAACCTTACTCTCTTATTTTCCATCTAGCCGATTGGAAGGGATGATAGGTAGAGTTTGGCCTTCACCTAACAAGGTATATTTATGGTTTAAGGCTTAACCTCTAGAGTTGGTGGCTTTTTAGTGGATGGTGTTATGGGTACTTCTATGATCACTAACATATCCTGATTTATTTCAGTACCTAACATCTCCACCTTGACTTCTTCCTCATACTCAGCTTCGTTCTCCTTCTTAGGTTCATCATCTGTCTCAGCTTCTTCGTATTTTATTTTTTCAAAGAAACTTTCTTTTTGGCTTTGGAATGCATTCATATATAATATATATTTTCATACAAGAGCTACTTTCTTTCAGATTTTTCAAGGATTTGGTCACGTTGAAGAAAGATGGAGTAACTTAGAGATTAAGCAAAAGATCAAAGAGGAAAAGAAAAGAGGGATCCATCTGTGGCCAAATCCTACAATCGTAGGAATCATGTCAATTCCCACAATCATGGGAATTACAATCTGAGACCTTATGCGGGGCTCATTAAACTTTGTATTTTTATACTACAAAAGCATAATTAAGCCTCCAAGGTTAGAGAGAGATGAAAAACTTCTATAGAAACACCATCTTTGAGTGAAGAACACATGTTTGGAGCCTTGAGGAAGGATTGAAGTCAAGGATCATCATCAAGATTGGGGAAAATAGCTCATCAACATCAAGAATTTTTGGCAAAGAGGAGGAGTCTTTTTATTCAATTTTCTATGACTTTGATCAATTCTATTCTTTGTGAAATGGTTTATTTGAATGATGATGATGCTATGGAGACCATGTTAGGATGATTTATTCTTAGGGATTGCTTTTGAACTATTTTGTTAGAACTCCTATTTTATTGAAATGAATGAATTTATCTTTGATGATTGGTGATTTTATTTGTTATCTTGCAATAAATCAAGAGAGTGAGTAAGATAAATTTGTGTAGGATTGTACAACGAGAGTTGACAAGCTATAGACATACAATCATCATAGTAATTAGATAGTTAGAAGAGAGATCTCGTCTAGTCAATTGATTACCCATAGGATATTTTAATAGTTAGTTGAATCGATAGAGTCGTTAGGTAGGTTAAAAGATTGTCCAATTGATTCCCTTTAATTTGATTAGGGACAATTAGTTACACCTTGAGAGACGATAATTAATACATTCAAAAATCTAAGGTGAGACGCAATTTAATTAATAAACAGGAGGGAGACAAAATAGGGGAAAAAATAATCTCTGGTCTTTTAATTCTTGAATTCAAAATTTCTGTGATTTCGATATTGTCTATTGCTTTCTGTTAGTCTTTTAATTTTAATTTAATTTACATTAAACAATTTCAGTTCTTAAACAATGTTGTGTCTAAATTAAATGATGTCAAGACATCAATTCACCTATCTACTTGTTTTAGTCTAAAAACTCATAAGTGAACAGGCCGTGACTGGTAGTTAAAAAGAGCGGACATCAATCCTTGTAGGATCGATATCCGCTCTTTTAAACTACCAGTCATGGCCTGTTCACTCGTGAGTTTTTAACCTAAAACAAGTAGATAGGTTTTACTATTAACAAGTTTTTGGCGTCCTTTCCAGGGATTGATTGTTTAAAATCATGCTTAATTTAGATTACTTTGATTTAAGAGTTTTTGATATGTGTAATTGCAGGTGTATGAACAAAGGGAGCATGCAAAGAATGGAAGAAGTTAGTAAAGACGAGTTTCCCAATATCAAAAAGCACGAAAGATAAATAAGAAGGTAAGCGTTTAAATTTTTAAATCACGATATGGCTAAAGAAGGAGAGCAAGGAGGAACGAAGGGAACTCTGATGGATTTTATGAGACCAGGGTTTAGTCCTCAAGGAGTGGCGAGGTTAGTAATCCTAGAAAATAATTTAGAAATAAAATTAACACTACTCAACATTTTACAAAATAGTGTGCAGTTTTATAGGCTATCCAATGAGGATCCAAATGTCCACATTGTAAATTTTCTAGAGATTCGTGACACTTTCCAATTCAAAGGAATGCTTGATGATACAGTGAAGCTGAGACTATTTTCATTCATATTAAAGGATTGGGCTAAAGCATGGTACAATTCGTTGAATTTAGGCCAAATTACGACTTGGGAGCAGCACGCCTAAGCATTCCTTGCCAAATATTTCCTATCAACAGAGACTACGAGGATTATTAAAGAGATTATAAATTTTTAGCAAAAGGAACAAAAAGGTATGGTACCTATTGACTCAGTTACTGCCTTACAGGCTCAGATCACAACTCTTACAAAGTAGATAAACATCATGCAAGGAACATCCACCTCAGTAGTTAAGGCAATGCAAGCACTATATGAGTTGTATGGGGAGAACAATCATAGCTCAACGAAGTGATTTCTAATGGGAGCTGGCAATACTAAACAGGTAAGTTACCTAGGCCAGCCACAGAAAGGTAATAACCCTTATTTTAACATATATAATCCAAGATAGAGAAACCACCCAAAATTTTCATGGACTAATAACAATGTAGGTGGCTAATCTAGACCATAAGGACCACCAAGATTTCAATAAGATCGAATCAAAGCGTAGGAAAACAAAATGGATCAGATGATGGAGGTCTTGGGGTCTGAACTAGCAACACAAGAGGAGAATCATAAAAAGATGCATGCAATCTAAGAGGAAAGTCAGAAAAGGGTGGAAGCAAAATTTGACTAGGTTTTAAAGAATGAGGCAACATCCATCCACAATATAGAAGTTCAGGTGGGTCAACTAGCTAATGCTTTATCTTCTCAAAATGCAGGTAATCTACCAAGCAACACCGAGGTCAATCCAAAGGAAAGAATTGTGGTCATTACTCGAATAGAGAAAAAAGAAAGAAAACATAAGGAGAAAGATGGAGATAAGCGAGAAGAATAAACAGTGTTAGAAGTCCTTCAAAGTGGACTAGTAAGTAAACCGATTAGGGAACTTCAACTTGGACTTCCACATCATATTTTTATTCAATGGAAGTCATCTCCAAGTGGAGCAACTTGGAATTGTAAGAAAAGGGAGTTAAGCAAGATGAAGAACAGAACAAATCAACTCGAAACAAAGCTTGTGTTAAAGGAACTGTTGAAGAAAGAGGTCATCGAGCACATATCAGAAGGAAGTCCACTTTTAACACAAAGGAAAGAAGACCTAGGGGACTTTTTCATTTCGTGCAACGTTTATGGAGTTTAGATAGATAAGGAATTTGCAGATTTGGGAGCAAGTGTAAACATGATGCCCTACTCATTCAGTCATAAGTTGAGTTTAAGAGAGCTAGAGCCAACTAAGAAAATGGTGAAAACGGTCGATAAAATGGTGCATTTGCCAAAGGGAATCATTTAGAATGTCCAAATATGAATTAACAGATTCCTTTTTCCTACAAACTTCTACGTATTGGATATTGGATAAGATGAGGAAACTCCGGTGGTGCTTGGGCAACTATTTTTGGATATTACCCGTTCGGTTATTGATGTTGATGAGGGATAATCAATACTGAGAGTAGGAAAGGAGTAGTTAACATTCAGGGTATTGAAGAAAAACTATTATGCTCCCTCATCTTAAACGGATATCAAAGAACTAGAACCCCAAGGAGGATGGGAAGATATTAAGAACATCGGGAATGCGTTAAGAAAGAAACGATTATGTAGGAGAAGGCGAAGAAAGGGAAGCCACAATAAAGGTGGAATCCAAAATAGGGTAGCTCAGCTACAAACTTCGAGATCAATTTCTACATGGCTACCATACCGATTATTTGAGCCACCATGAGTGTAAAAGAGAGTCGACCTACCGATGTTAAATGAAGTGCTGGATAAGAGGCAACCCATGGATGTTTAATCCCTTTTAATTGTCTTTGTCTATTTAATTGTTTGATTTCTTTAGTTATGGTCATGTTTGATTAGATTTAGATTGATGTTTTATTGTAGGTTGTTATTTGAATCTCTACTTGTTTTCTTTTTGAAATCCTTGATAATGATATTAATTTGATGTGTTTATAGGTTGTGGGAATATAGAGAACTAAAATTAAGTGGAAGAAGGTTTGGAATTGACAAAATCACTAATTCCCACAATAGTGGGAATTGTATTGATTCCTATGAATGTGGGAAATCTCTCCAAAAACTTTCTAGAGAGAAAACCCACGATCGTGGGAATTATAGTGATTTTCATAATCGTGGATTTCTAGAGAGTAATCCCTTAATCATGGGAATTGTAGGAATTTTCATAATTGTGAGAATTCCAACCGAAGGGAAACTTAAAGTTTCCCTCCCCTTTTCTTCTCTCACCCATTCTTTAAAATTTCACTTCTTCTCTCTCTAACCCACGAATTTCTCTCTTTCTACTCTCTAAAACTCTTCACTTTCCTTTAGATTTTTGGTATTTTCTCCATCTATTCTCATTAATTTTATAATCCTTTCATCTTTTCCTGCATTAATCATTCAAAAACGCAAGGATTTGGGTAAGATTTTGCTCTCTCTCTAAATGTCGAATTTCACTCTCTCTCTCTCTCTCTCATTTTTTTTAGATTTTCTTTTTACAATGGCATCACTAAGGAAAATAGTGGCTAGGAAACCCGTCAACAAACTCAACCTTCAAGTTTTCGGTGAAGGTAAAACCAACTTAGTAGTAACTTATCGGGCATCATTTTTTATTTATTCGGAAGAAAAAGATACACGCTTCCGCAACTTTAGAAATAGAGAAATAGTCACTCCTAACTTGAATTCAGGGATCATCATCAATATTGAGGAAAATAACTCATCAACATCAAGAATTTCAAATTTTGGCAAAGAAGAGAAGTAGTCCTTTTATTCAATTTTCTATCACTTTAATCACTTCTACTCTTTGTAAAATGGTTTATTTGAATGTTGTTGATGTTATGGAGACCATGTTAGGCTGATTTAGTTTTAGGGATTGCTTTTAAACTATTTTGTTAGAACTCTTATTTTATTGAATTGAATGAAGTTATCTTTGATGATTGGTGATTTTATTTATTGTCTTGCAATAAATTGAGAGAGAGAGAGTTAGATAAATTTGTATAGGATTGTACAACGAGAGTTGGTAGGCTATAGACATATAATCATCACATTAATCGAATAGTTAGAAGAGAGATTTCAACAAGTTTATTGATCACCCATAGGATAGTATAATAACTAATTGAATTGGTAGAGTTGTTGGGTAGGTTAAGAGATCATCCAATTGATTTCCTTTAACTTGATTAGGTAAATTAGTTACAGCTTAAGAGAGGATAATTAATATATTTGAAAATCTAAGGTGAGACACAATTTAATTAATAAAATAGAAGGTAGACAAAATAGGGGAAAAATAATCTCTAGTCTTTTGATTTTTAAATTCCAATTTTCTGCAATTTTGATATTGTCAATTGCTTTATGTTAGTATTTTAATTTTAATTTTAATTTAATTTTCCAACTTATTTGCATTAATCAATTTCATTTTTTAATCAAAATTGAGTCTAAATTAAGTGGTGTCTTGACATCAATCCCTGTGGGATTGATATCTGCTTTTTTTAACTACAAGTCACGACCCCGTTCACTTGTGGTTTTTTAGCGTAAAACAAGTAGATAGGTTTTACTATCAGCAACCATCTAAGAAGTCATAGAATGAATCTTATTTAGTCACTTCGTTGAGTTTACAATAGTCGATTCAAACTCTCCATCCCATGGAGGTTCTTGTGGAAATTAGCTCTCCACTTTCACTCTTAATTACGGTCAGTTCTACCATTTTCTAGTATATATTATACTGGACTGACCCATTCCCTATCAGAAATAAGGTATATAATGCTTGTGTCTAAAAGCAAAACTATTTCCAGTTCAACATTCATTGAAGTTCCCTCACCGCTCTACTTCCTTCTTTGAGGTTTATCCTATGCATGAAAACATTTACGCTTATAACTTGAATGTCAGATATCTACCAAGCTATGCCCTTCATTCACTCATTTATAATCACTGCCACCTTAGTCTTTTGTTTTCCATCTAATTGATTGGAAATGATGATAGGTAGATTTTGGCCTTCACCTAAAAAGGTATATCTATGGTTTAAGGATTAGGCTCTAGAGTTGGTGGCTTCACAGTGGAGGGTGTTATGGGTGCTTCTGTGCTTACTAATATATTTTGATTTATTTAAGCACCTAACTTCTCTGTCTCAACTTCTTCCTTAGACTTAAATTCATTCTCTTTTTCAGTTTCATCATCTGTCTCAACTTCCTCAGATTTTATTTCTTTAGAGCAACTCTTTTTTTGTTTTGGAATGCATTCATTTATTATATCTATCTTCATGCAAGAGCTACTTTCTTTCAGATTTTTTAAGGCTTTGTTCATGTTGAGCTCCAACTGATCCTCACCAATCTAAAGTGTTAGCTTGCCTTAATGAATGCTATTAATGCTCTTCCAATGTTCATGAAAGATCGTCCAAGAATTAATGGACAGTTCCCCATGCTTTTTGAAACTAGAACTATTAAATCCATAGGGATAATGAACTTGTCCACTTGCATTAAGACATCATCCACCACTCTAAACAGTCTCTTAATTGATTGATCCACCAATTAGGAATGGAAATTATGGCCCGACTCGACCTTGCCTAGCTAGTTTTTGGCTTGGGTTGGCTGGGGCATGAGTGCGACACTGACGGATGGTCCACCTAGGCCAAGACATGGGCCAACTATGGTTTTCCCGCACAGGCCACGAGCAGACTCTGCCCAGCTTGTGGCCCATCACTTTTTTCGAAACGGCATCGTTTTGATATTTTTGAAAAAAAATTAATGGAGGGCTAGGCTAGCCTAGTCCTCCCGTGACCCAACAGTCATAGGGCAAGCCATGGGTTGGTTAGTCTATTGGTGGGCCGGGTCACGGGCCGGTCCATCTCAGCCCGCCATGATTGAGACTGGGCTATGATGAGCTAAGGGCGACCCAGACTTGGCCCGGTCCATTGACAAGCTTACCACCAACTTAGTCAGCATCGAAGTTGGTTTTACTTAGTCAAGCCCCAATTTCCTAAATTTTGACAAAGACAAAAAGCTACATTTTTGCATAAGTGATATGTGCTTAATTGATTATACATTTACTCTATTACACTTAGTGATTAACGATATGAAATTGCTTAAGATATTCACTTTAGTTCATATGTAGTTTTAGGCACAATTCAGAAGCAATGGAGCTAAAGTGATTCTAAATCACTATATATGGGGCTGTTTTCAAAGATCCAAATTCACTTGTTTTCATGGAATAAGAAGCAAAAGATTAGAGCAAGAGAAGACAATATAAAGCATAACAGAATGGACAGCTAAAGCATTACTCACTACTAGTAGAAAAAAACTTCACAACCGTCAGTATGCATGGATTTGCATACGAAAGGCTTAGTGTCTAATGGATAAAGAAGACAGACGTGTCATGAAAAGGGGCTAGAAAGGGGTTGGAATAGGGAGAAACAAAAAGTGTAGAGAACTAGCAGCCATTCCACTAAGATTTAAGGCATAAAGAATGCATGTGTGTTAGCTGGTCGATTGGAGCATTATTCATAGTGTTCCACATTTATCCTCTTCAAAATTTTAGAAAGACACCCATCCTATACACTAGACTACAGTTAGATAATAATGGGTGAAGAACTAAAATTGGAAGATGGTTGGTGAAACAAAGGTGATAGCTACACTTGGTGAACAATGGCTGAAGCAAATGCATGAGCATATCAGCTAGAGAATAAAGGAGAGTGTATGGAGGATGAAGCAAAAACATTAATTTTGTGACTGGCAAGCTCCTCACAGCTATGAGAAGCCTCTATCAACCATGAGAGCCCTATACAAGGCTGTGCATAGGCATGCACAGTCATGTATAGGTATGTCGTGCAAGTCACGGGTGTGACATAAAGATAGCTCACCTAAACCCTAATTTCTTGTATAAAATCTTTATTTTCGTGACGGTAAAGTTTATGAAAGATTTTTATATGTTTCAACTAAGAACTTAAGGAGCTTTGCGAGAGCATGAAGAGGGAGGCAAGCTCTCCACTGTGAGAAGGCTCATGGAGGGGTAGTTTTTCGACGCTGGTTCGAAAGCAACATCAATGTCGATAACTTGGTTAAGCATTTCTTCCTTGTATTTTTTGTTTCTTTCTCTCTTTAGAAATTGATTATGTTATCCGATGTGCCAACAAGTCAAGGCTGAGCACCAAGCACCTTTAGGCAAGTTTAAACCTTTATCGATTCCTGAATGGAAATGGGAGAAGATTACAATGGATTTCTTGATGGGATTGCTGAGAACTAGTAGGAAGCATAATGCAATATGGGTGATTGTGGATACATTAACCAAATCGGCACATTTCTTGCCAATTAAGCAGATGGATTCTTTGAATATGTTGGCCAAGAAATACATAGATGAGGTAGTTAGACTTCATGGGATTTTAAGTTCGATAGTCTTGGATGGAGATCTCAGGTTCACCTCTAGGTTTTGGGAAAGCTTACAAGAGGCTTTGAGGACTAAGTTATACTTTAGTACATCTTTCCATCCACAAACCGATGGACAATTAGAGAGGACAATACAGACCTTAGAGGCAATGTTGAGAGCTTGTGCTATGGATTTTAAAGGCTTAAGGGATGAGCATTTTCCTTTAATTGAATTCGCTTATAATAATTCGTATCACTCAGAAATTCGGATGGCACCTTATGAAGCTTTGTATGGTAGGAGGTGCAAAACTCCTATTTGTTGGGATGAGGAAGGTGAAACGAGGCTTTTGGGGCTTGAATTGGTGCAAGTCACAGTTGACAAGATTAAATTGGTAAAACAAAGACTTAAAGCAGCTCAAGATAGGATGAAGAGCTACACAGATGCACATAGAAAAGAGATGGAATTTGAAGTTGGGGA
>JAOSBO010186275.1:0-22930 GCA_027563915.1 Erythroxylum rotundifolium
ACTTCAAATTTCCATCAATCCATGAAATAAATCCTCCTAAACTTGACATAATAAGTAAACTCCAATTAAAAATGATTAACCAACAAGATCATCAAATTTATTCAAATTATGCGTATTAACAAAATGAAAAAATTCAGGGCCCAACATTTCTCCCCCTCTTAAAAGAATTTTGTCCTCGAAATTATTACCTAAGTCATCAAAAAGATGTGGATACTTCTCCTTCATAGCCTCTAGTGGCTCCCATGTTGCCTCCTCCTTCGAATGGTTCCTCTATAAGACTTTGACCAATTTAACCGTCTTATTCCTCAGAACTTTCTCCTCGGTAACCAAAATCTCCACTAGAATCTCCTCATATGTCAAATCCTCCTTTAACTAAACCTCTGAAGGTTGAACTATGTGAAAAGTGTCGGATCGATACCTTCTCAACATCGATACATGGAAGACATCATGAATCTTAGACAATTCTGATGGCGAAGCTAATTTATAAGCAAAAGGCCCAATCTTCTCAATGATCTCGTAAGGGCCTATGTATCTCGAACTTAGCTTGCCCTTCTTACAAAATCTCAAGTCCCCTTTCCACGGAGAAGCTCTAAGAAACACCTTGTCTCCAACTTCAAATTCAATCTCTTTTCTATGTGCATCTGCATAGCTCTTCATCCTGTCTTGAGCCACTTTAATCCTCTGTTTCACCAATTTAATCTTATCAACTTTGACTTGCACCAACTCAGGCCCTAAAAGCGTCCTTTCACCTTCCTCATCCCAACAAACAGGAGTTCTACACCTCCTACCATACAAAGTTTCATAAGGTGCCATTTGAATTCTTGAATGATAGGAATTATTACAAGCGAACTCAATTAAAGGAAAATGATTATCCCATGAGCCTTTAAAATCCATAACACATGCTCTCAACATTGCTTCCAGAGTCCGTATTGTCCTCTCCGATTGTCCATCAGTCTGGGGATGGAAAGCTATGCTAAAGTGCAACTTAGTTCCCAAAGCCTCCTGTAAGCTTTCCCAAAATCTAGAGGTGAACCTGAGATCTCTATCTGCGACTATCGAACTTGGAATCCCATGAAGCTTGATTATCTCATCCACATATTTGTTGGCCAAAGCATTCAAAGAATCTGTCTGCTTAATTGGCAGGAAATGTACTAACTTGGTTAGCCTATCCACTATCACCCATATTGCATCATGCTTCCTACTAGTTCTCAGTAATCCCATCAAGAAATCCATTGTAATTTTCTTCCACTTCCATTCCAGAATAGACAAAGGCTGGAGCTTGCCTGAAGGTGCCTGGTGTTCAGCCTTGACTTACTGACACTCTAAGCATCTTTTAGTATACTCTGCAACATCCTTTTTCATTCCTTTCCACTAGAAATGCTCCATTAAATCTCTATACATTCTTGTACTCCCCAGGTTCATAGCATAAGGTGTATTGTGTGCCTCATCAAGAATTTCATCTTTCAGCTCTCGCATATCTGGAATATAGAGTCTATTCCCTACCACCATCAATCCATCTTTCCTCACCTCTATTTCAGAAGGTTTACCACTTTTAACCTCTTCTCTGAGCTTGCTCAAATACCCATCCTGTGCCTGCAATTCCTTAATCTTCTCATTTAACACTGGCCTCACCCTAAAGTTAGCCAATATACACCCAAATTCAGCTTGCCTTAATGTCACATGAAGTTTGGCTAATTCCTTTAATAAGGGGGCATATACTGTCTCCATATGTGCCATAGCCGACTTACTACTTAGGGCCTCCGCTAATGCATTAGCTTTCCCCGAATGGTAGTCTATCATCAAGTCATAGTCCTTCAACAACTCTAACTATCTTCTCTGTCTTAAGTTCAACTACTTTTGACTCATCAAATACTTAAGGCTCTTATGGTCTATAAATACCCTAGTACTGACTCCATAAAGATAATGTCTCCATATTTTCAATGAAAAAATTATAGCAGCCAACTCCAAGTCATGAGTAGGATAGTTCATCTCATAAGGCTTTAATTGCCTAGCAGCATAAGTGATCACCTTATCTCCTTGCATCAACACACAACCCAATCCCTTCCTTGAGTCATCACTATAGACAGTGTATCCATCATTACTGGAAAGCAGGTCAAAATTGGTGCACTCATCAATCTATACATAAGCTCCTCAAAACCCTTTTGACATTCATCTGTCCACACAAACTTCTAATTCTTCCTTGTCAATTTGGAAAGTGGAGCAGCTATCATGGAAACCTTTTGTAATATCTGGCTAACAAGAAACTTCTCACTTCAGCTACATTCGTAGGTGCTTCCCATTTCACAACTGCTTTTATCTTCCTCGGATCCATGTGTATGTTGTGCTCTAAAATCACATGTCCAAAGAAGGCTACTTCCCTTAGCCAAAATTCTTATTTGTCAAATTTGGCATACAACTCATTTTTTCATAATGTCTCCAAGGCAATCCTCAAATGCTCTTCATGTTCTGTATCACTCTTGGAATAAACCAATATATCATCAGTAAATACAATGATAAATTGGTCTAATAACAGCTTAAAGACTTTATTCATGAAGTCCATAAAGGCTACAGGGGCATTCGTCAATCCAAAGGGTATAACTAAAAACTAAAAATGCCCATACCGTGTTCTGAAAGCAGTCTTCAGTACATCAGCCTCCTTTATCCTCAACTGGTGATAACCTGATCTCAAGTTTATCTTAGAGAAAACTCTTGCCACTTACAACTGATCAAACAAATTGTCTATGCGTGGAAGTAGATATCTGTTCTTTATGGTGACATGATTAAGCCTCCTATAATCCACACACGTCCTTAACGATCCGTCTTTCTTCTTCACAAAAAGGACCGAAGCTCCTCAAGGCGAAGAGCTCTGTCTCATGTAACCTTTCTCTAATAAATCTTCCAATTGCTCCTTAAGCTCCTTCAATTCTGTCGGAGCCAATCTATAAGGTGGAATCAATATTGGCATTGTGCCTGGAAGAAGCTCAATGGGAAACTCAATTTCCCTAGGTGGTGGTAATCCTAGTAATTCCCCGTGTCTACCACATAGGCTAAAAATGCTTCACACCCTTTCCTCATCATCTTCTCTACTATCGAAGCCGAAACAATTCTAGGCAGACTTGCTTTTCTGCCTCCCACAAACACCACCTTTCTACCATTGTCCAATTTGAACTCCACTATCTTCTGTTGACAATCCAAATGGGCATTGTACTTCTCTAACATCTCTATACCCAAAATCACATCTAATCCTCCCATTTTTAAAGGCATTAGATTTACCACTAATCGTTCTCCCTCAATACTTATCTCATAATCTTTATAAACTTGGCTAATCACAATATACTGGCTGATTGGAGTACTCACCATTAAAGGAGTTTCCAACGGGCTCAGATTTCTACCACACATAGTTCTACTTGATGACACAAATGAATGGGTAGAACCTGGATCAATCAGAACAACAATATCATCCTCAAATAATTTAATCATACTAGTCACAACTTCTGGAGTGATCTCTGCATCCTCTCGTGTCATTGCAAACACCCTAGCTGGTACTTGCCCCTTGGGTCTTCCTAGAAGATTTACCCTTTTTGCTGCATTAGAACTGCCCACTTCAGTTGTAGTCTTGTTTCCCACAGTCTCAATTCTCCTTGAAGCTTGCATCTGACTTTTCTCATGTCTTGGATTCTGAGGGCACTCTCTAGCCATATGTCCTTTTTCTCCATATTTGAAACAAGCTCCTGTCAGTTGGTAGCACCCCCCTATGAAATCTTCCACAGTGATCACATTTGGGAATGAGTGGCTTATCCCTATCTCCCCTCCTACTGCCTTCAGTCGTTGAGGCTTGATGTGAGACAGTTTTCATCGGTCTAGGTCTACTTGCTCTAGTGCTCCTCCCCTCAAACTGTGTAGGGAAAGTCCCAACACTCCTCTCTGACGTAAAGGTACCACCTCCCCTCTTAAGTTGTTCTCTCCCCTTTCTCTTCTTGTTCACAACACTCTTTATGTTCTCTATATTTTCAACCCCCAGTGCCGGTTCAACCAGTTGTTGGAAGTCACAAAAGTTCTGCACCATTACTTTTTCTCTGATGGCTAGGTGCAATCCTGATTCAAACCGATGACATTTAGCTGCCTCAGTCATAATCATCTCAACTGCATATTGGGATAGCTTTGTAAATTGACGCTCATATTCACTCACCGTCATCTCCCTCTGGGTGACTCAGAAACTCCCTCTGCTTCTGCTGAATATACACCTTAGACAGGTACTTCTTCTTAAAAGTAGCTAAGAAGTCCTTCCATGCCAACACTGGAGGTCTCATCTGGCTCCTTGGCACACTTTCCCACCAGAGCAAAGCATCTCCCTGAAGCAAACTAGCAACATATACCACCTGCTCATCATCCTCACAATCCATCTGCTCCAATATCCTATCGGTCTTTCTCAACCAATTCTCGGCTTCTTTTGGATCTGTTGTCCTATAAAAATCCACTGCTCCATACTTCCTCAACTTGTCAAACTATTTTTCCTTCTTAATTGGGGCTGGAGTAGAAGAATGTGGCATCTATCCCATATCTTGGATAAACACCTATGTGAAGGCTTGGAACATCCTCGGATCTAACGGAGGCACTTGCTTCTGTAGAACAGGCAACTCCCAAATTGGGGACTGAGAGGGCTCATTACCGTGCCCTACAAAAGCCTCAGTATTTCCTGGGGCTATAGACTAATCGGTACTCTCCTCTCTTGGTGGAGAGTCAGGTGCAACTGATCTTTGCAGAACTCTTCGTGTCCTTCTATGAGGTGGCATCTTACTCCTTCAAATATAAACACTATGGATTAGCTAACATTTTATTTCAATCCTATTTCTTACACGTATGCATGTCATTTAATGCAATCAAATCAATTTAGCAATGCAAACAATTAATCACATAACATAACGATTTGTCCTATTATGATTCTATGCCTAGGAAAAACCTAAGCTCTAATACCATAAGATGTTGGACCCTATTTCAGGAGCCCAACTATCGCATTTGGATATCAAACATTTTACACAAACCCTTGCTTTTAAGACTAACCCCTTTTTGGCTCATCCCCATTCAAGCCTAAATATGTCAAAGAATAGCATTGGTGAGTCCACAATTTGCATATGTATATGCTCCAGGACAATTAACATAACTTCTTAACTTCTTCTTCTGTGTTTGGCCTAGGGTCTATGTTTGGCTTATCATCTGCGTTTGCCTTTACATCTTCTTAAGTTGACTGACTATCGTCTGCCTTTTTGCTTATCATCTACCTTTTGTCTATCGTCTGTCTTTTGTCTATCGTCTGTCTTTCCTATCATCTACCTTTCCTATCGTCTGCCTTTTCGATCGTCTACCCTTCCTTTCATCGGTCTTTCCTATCGCCGGCCTTTCCTATCGTCTGCCTTTCCTTTGTTCTATCTTTCCTATCGTCTGCCTTTCCTATCGTCTGCATTTCTCTTTCCTATCGTTTGCCTTTCCTTTCGTCTATCTTTCCTATCATCTGTCTTTCCTATCGTCTGCCTTTCCTATCGTCTGCCTTTCCCTTTTATCTGCCTTTCCTATCGTCTGCCTTTTTATCGTCTGTCTTCCTATCATCCATCTTTCTATCGTCTGCCTTTTTTATCATCTATCTTTCTATCGTCTATCTTTTTATCGTCTGTCTTTCTATCGTCTGTCTTTTTATCATCTTTCTTTCCATCGTTTGTCTTTAGTCTATCGTCTAGGTTTGAATTCTTATCATCTGTGTTTGACCTCTTACCGTCTGTCTTTCGTGCTTCGTCTGTCTTGTGATGTCAGCATAGACAATACACTTCGTCTGTGTTTTCCTTTGCATATGTGTTATGACGTCAGCATAGATGATACACTTCGTTTCTGTTTTCCTTTGCATATGTGTTGTGACGTCAGCATAGATGATACACTTCGTTTCTGTTTTCCTTTGCATCTATGTTGTGACTTCAGTATAGATGACATACTTCGTCTGTATTTTCCTTTACGTCTGTGTGGTAACATCTACACAGACGATATCCTTCGTCTGTGTTTTCCTTTGCGTCTGTGTTGTGACATCAACACTGATGATACACTTCGTTTGTGTTTCCTTTTGAGTTCAGAACAAAACCTCTCTACCTAAGGAAGCTTGTAGAATGAATTTTCTCCTTATGTCGATCTAACAACTAAGTGCTTTGAATCTCGCCTCAAAGATTTATCATATGCAATCCTTTCAACTCTGTCGTGCTATTCTAAGACTAACAACAATTGGCAATCTCAACAAGACGAATATGCTCATATACATTTCATTATCCTAATCTTTAAAATTACAGAATCATATATAGAAAGCAATTCAATTTCACTTTCTCATTTTTAAACACAGTGACAGTTTGTTACATGTCATCATACACATCAACTTAATATAAAATACAAAAAGATGCTTAATGTTGATATGCTTATACAGCTATCCAAAATGGTTACTAGTTTGGTACAAAAATATTTCTAGCTATCTTGGAGATTCGAATGCCTTGCAAGGATCACTGATCTTCTCGATTTGCAACTGAGTAGGGAAAATTGTGGGTTAAGCTACACAGTTCAGGGGCTAAAATACTTATAGCCATTAGCAATGAGCCACACAATTAAACATATATATGTATATACATATGCATGTAAGTATACACTGTTCGGCAATCACAATACCAAGTCACATTTCACAATTCAATTCATTATCACATAGGACATGTTTGAATGAAAATTAACAACATCACTTAACATGTCAAAATGAAAATGCACAAATAATTGGCTCGAGGGTTCCGTGAACAAAATAGAGAAACCGAAGTTTACTCCGTGAACAAAACGAGTCCACTTTTCGGATCTCGTGGGCTGACATGCATGTGACTATGAAACAGTTTCACTCTTGCCTAAACATAATCAAATTCATGCTCAATTAATCAATCCCAATTTACACTCTCGTGCTTCTTTCATTTTATCATTTTTCTTATATTTCATGCTTTTTCTTCTTTTCATTTAGTTCCAATTGTTATAACCTTTTTCAAGGTATAACATAGTCACAATGCATCATGCATTTTCAAACAATCACAATTATTTCAATTTCAGTCATAAAGATTTCATGCAAAACTACATACACACACATAGGCAAGAATTTGCCCAATTACACAATAACCATAAATATTCTACCCACCTAAGACGCTTGACAATTCAAGTTCAATGTTGTCTTTCTTCTTTGTCTTGGATCGGGCTTGCTTGGTTTCCTATAACAAATCAAGTTCTCATTCAATAGAAATTCCAATTTGAAAACCTATAGAACCAAAAGTATGAAATTGACCTAGAATACTTAAACCCATACATTTCCTAAGCTCATTGAACCAAAAGCCCTTCAAAACTCCAAGAGATTTAAAATCGACTTACCTTGAATCTTCACCAACTAGTGAGATTCTTGGCTCTAAAGAAAACTCTTTCCTTCCTTTTTCTTTTTCCCTTTTTGAGTAACCTCAAATTCTCTCTTTAAGACTAAGAAAAATCATGACCTAGTTCAAACCTCTATTCTTTTTAACTTCACCGAAACCTCTCTCCTTCTTTCTCTCTCTTCCTTTTTGATTTTCTCTTCTTCTTTCCGTCATTCACATTTTTAGGTCTTCTCATTTACAAGATAATCTTTTCCCCTTCCAATTCTACCCTTAATGGGTGAGAGAAGTCCACCTTACCCTTCCTTTAATGCCTTAATGCTTCTAACTTTAAGTAATCCACCCAAAATACCCTAATGCATTCTTAATTCTTCAATTTAACTTTCACCATACAATACTCTAACTTAATCTTAATTCTTCCATTTAATACTTCAAATTTCTATCAATCCATGAAATAAATCCTCCTAAACTTGACATAATAAGTAAACTCCAATTAAAAATGATTCACCCAACAAGATGACAAAATTTATTCAAATCATGCTTACTAACAAAATGAAAAAATTTAGGGCCCAACACATTGAGCCATTGGCATTTTCCTAATCAATATAGATTTAAATGAATTCAATTGCTTTATAAATACTGCATTTATTTCTTTTTAAATGATTTAAGCATTTGCTACACATTTTTTACATGAATCTTGATGATGATTCATGAAATGATGATGGAAGTTGTATTTGAAATATATCATGCTTATGAAAATCATGTTTTCCAAAATGTACCTATGTACAATATGTTTACAAGTCATGAAATTCGTGTTTATGTTTGTCGTGGTGTCTATCATATTATGTCACGTGCACGTTGACCATGTTAAAGGTTTCTCCCACCTACCCACTAGTGGCATAAAGCTCAATTACAGATTCCTATTTATTATAGCTTCACAAGAACTCCCTTATGTGTGTGGTTTAACGGCAAGGCTTCTCCATTAGGTTTATATGGACTACCCAAACCATTATGCTTCCTTATCTTGTTTATGATTTGTGTTTTATAGTTTCAATGAATTTTACTATAATATGAATATTTTCAATGGTTTTGCTTATTTCTTTGATATAAACTTATTTCCTATGAGCTTTTAGCTCACCCCCCCCCCCCCCATCCCAATTGCAAGGTGACAAGCAAGAGATTGAGTGATTGAGAGTCAAGGCGCCACTCCAAGTCTGCATATTTTTTGTGTTTAAGTTAGTATATGAAAATTCAAGGCTTTAGCCGTATTTCAATTATTATTCATTCATGTATATTTTGTATTACGAGTCCAACGATGCATTTGTGTCTTGAAATTCCCATCAAAGCTTTGTAGGACTCCATTCTTTTGAAGTTACTAAAATATATTTATGTTTTGCTCATGACTTTCGAAGTTTCCATATTGCATTTTCAAACCTTCATAGAGGTAAAATCTGTATTCTATCTTCACTAGAAAAACTGTATTAATCTAGGCTAATTTAAACAATGTTGTCTTTTTAGAAGTTGTATTTTATCCTCTTAGCTTTCTAATGATATAAAGTTTGAAATTTTTGGACATCCAAATTAAGAGATATGATTTTTATAAGTTAGTGACACTGTATAGTGTGCATGCTGGACACTTTATAGCCCCCATTTTTTTAACAACCCAATAGAGTGATTAGCTCACGTTTGACTTACGAGTTAGCTCCAAAAATAGGGCCTAAAATAATGGTATCAAAGCCTAGCTTTATGAGTATCCTAGGCATAAAATGGGTCTTTTTAAAACACAAAATGAACATGCATTGATTTAAATGAACAACATCCATTGTTTTTGTATTGTTTCACATAATTTGAAATTAGTTCACATGAAGCATGGTTTAAGAAGGTTTTACATGCACATATGCAAGTTTAACCTATAACTCGATCTTGCTTTTGCCAAGGAAGCACGGATAAATCTCATGTCCCGTAAGACACAGGGACGCACTCTACTCATGATTCTGAGGCACTTAATATGCAACATGACGTTCCACCACCTGCTCCTCCTATGTCCCCGTGGATGCATGTTTCTTTTAAGCCTTTTCTCAGGCTTTCATGCATGCTATGGGCCAAGTTTCATAAGTTCCAATGCAAGTTCAGGTGGAGAGGAGAAGACAGTATGGTAAGCTCCATAAGTATGGGGCTATAGACTTTAATGGGACTACAAATCCCAAAGAGGCTGAAGCATGGATGAGAAGGACAGAGAGAGTCTTGTTTAAGATGAAGTGCTCTAATAAGGAGAAATTGGATTATAGAGTGAGCTTGTTACAAGGGAACGCACTCTATTGGTGGAAATCAGTGCCCCATAGTCAGGTCATACCATTGGTATTGTCAAGGAGAAATTTTTGGAAGCCTTTAGGAAGAAATACTTCTCGAAAGTCTATGTCCAAGAGAAGGCAAGAGAATTCCTAAATCTCACACAAAGGGACATGAGTGTGAGTGAATATGAACTGAAGTTCACCCAACTTTCAAGATATGCGGCCAACATTAATGAGAATGAGGAGGATAAGTATTGTAAGTTTAAAGGTGGACTTCATTTAAGGATTAACGAGAAAGCATTAAACCACAACTTTTGTGTCTACCAGCTATTGGCAGATGATGCACTCCAAGCTAAGAAACTAGAGAACATAAAATATGAAGTAAATAGGAAGAGGAAGAATCGGGAACATTCTTCCAAGAAGGGAATGAGTGCCCCCTGCCTTAGAGGAGTATGAGGACTTTCCACATGTAGAGCGAATTGGGAAGTAGTGGCTTTGCTATGAACAAAAAAGCAAAGGAAACTTCAGTGCAAGCCTCAACTGTAGGAGGCAGTAGAAGGATGGATGGAAGTAGGTATAAGAACCCCCAATGCGAGAATTGTGGGAAGTTTCATAGAGGAGAGTGCCTCAAGTTACTTGGAGTATGTTTTCGATGCGGAGAGAAGGGACACATGGTTAGGGAATGTCCCTAAGCATCAAAGCAAGATGGATCGCAGATGCAAACCCTAAAGAGAGTTGAAATAGTAGGAACCAGGCTAGCCACTACGGTGGGAAGTTCTGAAGCAATAAAGAAGGTTATTCCCCCAGTAAGGCCAAGGGGTCAAGCACAGGCAGGGGTGTTTGCCATGACCAGAGATGAAGCTACAGCTGCACTTAAAGTTGTTATAGATATGGCTTTGTTATTTAATTCAAAAGTATATCTATTGATCGATTCTAGCTCTATACATTCTTTTATTTCTGCAAGCATGACATTACATTGTCTTAATTTGGTGTCATTGGATAGTCCATTGATTGTTAGTACTCTTATAAAAAGGAATGTGATAATAATTCAATAATATAGAGATTGTGAACTCTTTATTGATGGTGTTAAACTATTAGTGGACTTAATGCCTTTAGATTTAAAGGGCCTAGATGTTATATTTGGAATGGATACCTTTGAGAAATATCATGCAAATTTAAACTGTAGCCTCAAAGAGGTAGAATTTGATTTTGGCATGGGTAACAAGGTGAATTTTAACAAAGACAAATAGAACACCATCACCAAGAATTATTTCAGCTTTGCTAACTGACAGGATGATGAGAAAAGGATGTAAAGCCTCCTTGGCACATGTTGTGGACACCAAGGTGAATGAAAAAAATTTAGAAGAGTTTCTAATTGTGAGGGAATTTCCAGACATATTTCTAGAAGACTTAACTGGTTTGTCATTAGCAAGGGAAATCAAATTTGCCATCGATTCAATTTTAGGTACTGCACCCATTTCCATACCACTGTATAGAATGGCTCTAGCTGAGTTGAAGGAGATTAAGGAAAAGTTGGGAGAACTGTTAGAGAAGGGGTATATAAGGCCAAGTTCGTCAGCATGGGGAGTGCCGATTATGTTTGTCAAAAAGAAGGATGGAACATGGTGCATATGTATTGACTACTAGAGACTCAATAAGGTAACCATTAAGAACAAGTATCCTCTGTCATGAATCGATGATCTGTTTAACCAATTGCAAAGAGAAAAGGTTTTCTCTAAAATTGATCTCAAGTTAGGCTATCATCGGCTTAGAACCAGGGAAGTTGTTGTGCACAAGACAGCCTTTAGGACAAGTTATGAGCATTATGAGTTCCTAGTCATGCCATTTGGATTGGGCAATGCTCCAGCTGCATTCGTGGATCTCATCAATAGGGTCTTTAAGGAATGTCTAAAGATAGTGTTCCAAATACTAAGGGAGAAGGAGCTTTATGCTAAATTCAGCAAGTGTGAATTTTGGCTTCATAAGGTAATATTCCTTGGACACGTAATTTCAAAGGATGGGGTACATATCAATCTGAGCAAATTTAAAGTAGTTGTGAAATGCCATGCACCAAATACAGTGGTAGAAGTGAGAAGTTTTTTGGGTCTGGCAGGATATTATAGGAGGTTTACTGAATGATTCTCCATGATAACTGTAACATCCCACCTGCTCAAGACCTGTACCCGACATCATGAGTGATATCTGAGTCTGAGCCCCGTGAGGGTGACATGCTAGAGCACTAAGTCAGTCAAATCTTAGTACACTTTTTTTAAAACACGCATGTGGAAAATAGTAATCAAAATCTCAAGCCCACATTTATTCAGAACATTTTCAATCATAACAATACAATTATCAGAGTTTCAATAGTCATTTGGGCCCGTACTTGCATTTCGTAAAACTCGAAATCACAATTCGTTATTACACTTTAATCAATCTCTTTTGCAAAACATTTTTTATTGGAAAATTATACATAACAAATATATTCAAATACACAAGATACAGTAATTGCGGAAGACTTAATTTGGTACAAAATAAAGAAATACGATGCAAACATAAACTGATCCCGACCTCTATTTCTTTCTTGAATGTAGTAGGTATACTCCCGTTTGCCTAACGGGGTACTCTTTTGAGCCTGAAAAATAATTGCAAACTTTGGGTGAGTTTTGCAAACTCAAAGAGTGACCATCATCGATGGCTCACCTAGTCATATAATCATATAAATTCACATTCACAACATTTCATATTTCATAATCAATATGATTTAATCAGTCATATTATACATATGCAGTATGTATGAGACCCACTTTCCATTTATTACTTTGTTATGACCGAGTGCCTAAACTATCCCATATAAGGCTCATTAATAACTGTCCCATATAGGGCGCATTAAATGTTGAGCCTGAGGCTCTGAATCACTTTTGAGTTCGAGGCTCTTTTTCACTCATTAAGCTTTAAGCTCTAATCGGTGGCTACTCTAGACACAACCGCCATTATATTTCATACATTCATGAAATGAAATGCATCAATCATATTTACATGATCCCATTCAATCACATTCCTTTGTCATCGAACCTTAGTCCAGCATTCAACATTAGGTTGAGAATCACATTTTCACTTACATCCAAATGCTCATTCAAAACACATTTATCATCAAATTATGTACACTTAGTTCTTCTCATTCATATACAAGCAACACTTCAATATCTCAACCAAGCATCATAATCATCGGACCTTATGTCTGGAAACCAACACAATTAATCACATTCATATAGACATTCAGTAGTTAATCAATACCAAAATTCACACAAAACAAACAATGAAATGAGACCATCTAGGTCTACTCACAGTATGCTCCAGATTAGCATTTTCTTCCAAGATCTAGAAATGTCTAGATGCAGACATTTATTCTGCACATCACAATTTTGCAATACACAGATTGCACACACATTAATAATTGCACGATTATAAATATTCCTTTATGCACAATGTGTATATGGAATATGTACAATGCATGCTCAATTACAATCCCGAGTATCTTTCCATTATTTTCATCACATTATCAGTATTATATCAAAACTCACGTAAGTAAATTTTTGTACTTAGGGTTTATACCTCAAATAAACACTTTAAATCTAATTTCATGGCCTAATAAATCATTTCAGATTTTTCTCCAAACACTAACTTTCAGGTCTACTATTTATGATCATTTAAACAATGAAAATGAAGTAATTTAGGAACACTTTCTTTTGATAATTATTATTCTATATCATAAGTTCCTAATGACACCAAAATCATTCAATTCAGTTCAGTAGTGTAAAAGTTATACTCCAAATAGTTTCGGACTGCTTTCATTCTGAGACAATGCCCTATACTTAATTTTCACCCAGAAATTGAAATTCTTAAAATCCGATTAAGAATTTTATTTCTTCATATAATTTGTAGCACTATATCTCTAGTTTAATCCAAATAAAAAATCATCCCAATTAGATAACTACATCTCAAGATATCATCAAAATACCAAAGTATGTTCTGTGCTGAAAAGTTTGCTGCGACGAACTTTTCCAGAGAGGAAAAATTCACCGGATTTTAAGAGTTGGCCGTGGCGAACTTCTTCCTCCATGTTCTCCACGGTGAACCAAAAAGAGTTAGCCATGGCGAAATTTGACAGAGCATACACAGAACATGTTTCATTTTCAGCTTCTCCCAACATCTCTACTTTAAACCCTCATAACTTTTGATATAGAACTCCAAAAATTACAAATTATATATCAATGGAAAGCTTAAAGAAAGATCTAAAACTTTATTAAGAAAACTTTGTCAAAATCCATATAGATAAGTATAGTAAACTCGTGGAAGCTTCAGATCAAAATTTTAACTCTCTTACTCTTGATTCCCTGAAATTCTCAGACTTCATATCAAATTTTGACACTCTTAAAGACATAATTAAAATTTGATCTCTTCATTAAAAATATAGCCATATATCTCTAGGTTAATCCAGATCAATAATCAGCTCAATTAACCAACTCTAGAAAAAGTTATGGCTAAAACACTGAAGCATATGCTGTTAACATTTTCCAGATTTTCAAACTTCCAACATTTACATCTAAGTCATCTTATACCTAGATTATCTCTTCCATTTCATTTCCTCATCATCCTCTACCCAATTCAACTCAATAATCACTCACAAACAAGGCATATTTTTCATCACCCACGACACACACATAAACATTGCATAACCAAGTCATCAATTCTCAATTTACTCATCATTCTAGCATAATTTAACCATACTCATGACATTTAAAGCATAACTTACTTGGTGTAGCTCCAAACTCTTCAAATCCCTCAAAAGAGCACCAACACTAGCTTCTCTTACAACCCACGTACACCATCATGGAGGTTGGGAGGTTGAGTCTTTGGTGGGAAATAAAGAAGAGAACAAGATAAGCGTAGCAAATGAAAGATAAATGGGCTAGGCTCAAAGTTGGTGAAGGTTCGGAACCAAATTCATGAAGAAAGAGAAGAGAAGGTCACATAGAAGAAGAAGAAAACATGAGCAATTGCCCTTCAATTAGAAAGAATCGTGAGAACAAGACAAGGAGGGATTTTAAAACTTAGTGGAGCTAAGGCATTGTTTGGCAAGTGACATATGTCACTTGCCACATATCTAATGCTTATAAACTAAAATTCAATTTCTATTCAAATTTTCTCCCAATTTTTAATGACTCTTGTAAATAAATCTCATAGTCATTTTTCAAAATTTCCATTTCTATTTGACAGTAAATTCTATCACCATTCATCAATTGTTCTGCCACTTGGCATTTTTCCTAGTCCAAAAATATTCTTATATTTTAGAAAATTCCCAAATTTTCTCCAAGAATTCTAATTCACTACTTATACATTCCCACTATATTTTTAAGACACAAAACCATAATTCACATCATATTCACATTAAAACAATCATTTATACCTGAAAATGTCGATTGAGTGGATGAACAATTATTTTAATGTGTGTGTATGCTAACATTAGGCATGAACATGTAATGCAATTTTCTTAATCTTTCTTTGATCTCACTTGTACCAAATTTTAGTGTTCCAACCTTTAATATGAGAACAGGATGCTACAATAACTGCTTCAATGACCAAGTTGTTAAGGAAAAATCATAAGTTTATTTGGAGTGATGAAGGTCAGGAGAGCTTTAAGAAGCTTAAGTATAGATTGACAAATGCTCCAATTCTGACCTTGCCCATAGGAGATGAGGGCTATAAAGTTTATAGTGATGCTTCAAGAAAGGGTTTGGGTTATATGTTGATGCAAGGAGGTAAGGTAATAGCTTATGCCTTGCGGCAACTAAAGCCTTATGAATTGAATTACTTGACCCATGATCTAGAATTAGCAGCAATAATTTTTACCTTAAAAATTTAGAGAAATTATTTGTATGGAGTTCAAATGAGGATTTTTACAAATCGTAAAATTCTCAAGTACTTATTGAGTCAAAAAGAGTTGAATTTGAGATAGAGAAGGTGGTTAGAGTTGCTTAAGGATTATGACTTATTGATCGAATACCACTCAGGCAAGGTAAATGTAATGGTCAATGCCTTGAGTAGGAAATCCTCTATGGCCTACATTCAAACAATTTATGCCATGGTTGGAAGAGATAGTGAAGCTTATAATAAGCTTGAAACAGGAGGAACCCGATTGCATTATTGCAAATTTTAGAGTGAGACCAATACTCTAAAAGAAAGTTAAGGAGTTATCAGAACAAGATGCATATTTGAACAAGCTCAGAGAAGAAATTAAGAATGGTAAGCAATTTGAAGTGGAAGTGAGGGATGATTGACTTATGGTTATAGGCAATAGACTTTGTATTCCGAATGTCAAGGAAGTAAAGGATGAGATACTCGACAATGCACACAATACGCCTTATGCTATGCAACCAGGTAGCACTGGGATGTACAGAGATTTGAAAGAGCATTCCTAGTGGAAAGGAATGAAGAAGGAAGTAGCAGAATATGCAAGCAAGTGTCTAGTGTGTTAGCTAGTCAAGGCTAAACACCAAGCAACTTTAGGAAAGTTAAGGTCATTGTCCATTCTTGAGTAGAAGTGGCAAAGGATAAACATGGATTTTCTAATGGGTTTGCCTAAGACCAGTAGGAAGTATAATGCCATATGGGTTATTGTTAATTGTTTAACGAAGTCAATCCATTTTCTAACAATTAAACTAATTGATTCTCTACATGTGCTAGCAAAGAAATATATTGATGAGATAGTGACACTACATGGGATTCTAGACTCCATAGTTTCTGACAGAGATCCTTGGTTTACTTCAAGATTTTGGGAAAGCATGCAAGAAGCTCTAGAGACCAAGTTAAATTTTAGCACTGCTTTCAATCCCTAAACAAATGGTCAATCTGAGAGGACCTTTCAAACCCTTAAATGAATGCTCAAGTCATGTATAATGAATTTCAAAGGTGCTTAGGACGATCACTTGCCATTGGTCGAATTTGCATATAATAATTCCTTTAACTCAAGCATTCAGATGGCTCCTTTTAAAGCACTATATGGAAAAAGATGTAGAACTCCTATATGCTAGGATGAAGAAGGAGAAAGTAAATTAATAGGATTAAAGTTACTCCAGATGGCAGTTGACAAGGTTAATCTAGTTAAGTAAAGGCTTAAAGCAGCTCAAGATAGTATGAAGATCTACACTAATGCACATCAAAAGGAAATGGAATATTAAGTTCATGAGAAAGTCTTTCTTAAGACATCTCCTTGTAAATGTGTTCTAAGGTTTGGCAAGAATGACAAATTGAGCCCAAGATACATTGGTCCCTATAAGATTGTTAAGAGAATTGGACAACTGGCTTATAGATTAGCACTACCACCAGAATCATCACTGATATATGATCTCTTTCATGTTTCCATTTTAAGAAGGTATAGATCAGATCCCTCCTACATCGTTCAAACCACTAAGGCTCAGTTAAGAGATGATCTGACTTATGAGGAGTCTCTAGTGGAGATTTTGCACACGAAGGAAAAGGTCCTCAAGAAAATGACAATTCAACAGATAAAAGTTATGTGGAAAAACCAATTTAAGGAAGAGGCCATGTGGGAGCCCTTGGAGGCCATGAAGGAGAAGTATCCACACCTCTTCAATGACTCAGGTAAGGATTTTGAAGAAAAAATTATTTTAAGCAGGGGAGAAATGTTGGCCTCTAAAATTTTTTTGTTAATTTAAGCATAATATTTTATGGAAGTAGAATTATTGCCTTAGAATAAATAAAAATGTTAAACATGATTTAAATAAATTATAAGGTCATATTAGAATAATTATTGGAGTTTAATTATTTATTACAGTGTTAATAGGATTTTATTACACTGGTAAGTTAAACTAAAGTAGTAAGAATACATATAGGGCAATTGTGGCATGTCACTTACGCTTAAAAACCATAAAGCATTAAATAAAGGGTAAGGTTTATATTTTGAATTCATTAAAGGTATAAGTGAAAGAGGAAAATGTTATCTTCTTTATAAGATGAAGAAATCAATAACATGAAGGCAGAGAAGAAGTGAAAAATGTAAAAAAGAAAGAAAAGGCAAAGGAGGGTTCGGCCATTAGAGAAAAGGAAGAAGACAAAGCTTATGTTTCATCTTTTCTTTGTTTTCAAGAGCAAATTTGAGATTATTCAAGAAGAGAAAAAGAAAGAGGAAGAGAAGAGCTTCCATTTGACCAAAAATCTCCTTGTTTGGTGAAGATTCAAGGTAAGCCCATTTTTAATCCTTTGGCATTTGGAAGGATTTTGATTCAAGAAGCTTAGGAAATACATGGGTTTAAGTATTCTAGAATCAATTTTTAGAAAATTTGTTATTTGGATTCCTAATTTGTATTCCCATTAAATTGGATTTTTGCCAATGTTAAAGGAAATTAAGATAGGCATGAGGAGCAAGAGGAGGGGAAATTTTAAGCAAGTTTTTAAGCAAGGAATCTAAGTGGGTTGCGTGATTATAGTTTGAGTCAATAAGCCATGAGTGTTTTCCTAAGCAATAGATTTAAATGAATCCAATTGCTTTATAAATGTTGCATTTATTTCTTCTGAAATGTTTTAAGCATTTGCTACACGTTTGGTACATGAATCTTTATGATGATTCATGAAATGATGATGGAAATTGTATTTTCAATATATCATGCTTATGAAAAATCATGTTTTTCAAAATTTGCCTTTGTGCAATACGTTTACAAGTCATGAAATTCATGTTTGTGTTGGGTTTGAGGTGTCCATCATGTTATGTCAAGTGCACATTGAACATGTTAATGGCTTCCCACTGGTGGCATAAAGCTTCATTACAGACTCCCTCATGTTTATTGGAACTTTGTAAGAACTCCTTCATGTATATTGTTTAGCTGTAAGGCTCCTCTATCAGGTTTATATGGACTAACCAAACCATTATGCTTGCTTATGTTGTTTCTAATTTGTTTGACAAGTTTGAGAAATACATGTTTTATGGTTTCAATGTATTTTACTACGACATGAATATTTTCAATGGTTTTACTTGTTTATTTGCTATAAACTTGTTTCCCAAGAGCTTTTAGCTCACCCCTTCCTTCCCATCTCCAAGTGAGGAGAAAGAGATTGAGTGATCGAGAGTCGAGGCACCACTCCAAGTCTGCATATTTTTGTATCTAAGTTAGTATATGAAAGCTCAAGTCCTTAGTCGCATGTCAAGTACTACTCATTCCTGTATATTTTGTATTATAAGCCCAATGATGCATTTCTGTCTTGAAATGCCCATTAAAGCTTTGTAAAACTTCATTTTTCTGAATATAACAAAATATATTTTAGTTTTACTCATGACTTTCTAAGTTTCTGTATTGCAATTTTAAGTCTTCATAGAGGTAAAAACTGTGTTCTAACTTTATGGGAAAAGTTGTGTTAATCAGGCTGATTTAGACAAAGTTGTCTTCTTAGAAGTTGTAGTTTGTCCTTTTAGCTTTCCAATGATATAAAATTTTAAAATTTTGACATCAAAATTGATAGATATGATTTTTACAAGTTAGTGATGCTACACAAGGTGCTTGCTGGACACTTTATAGCCCCTTTTTTGACTTATGAGTTAGACTCCAGAAATGGGGCCTAACAATTATCATATGGATGATCTATCGAATACCAATAATTATTCTCATTATAACAATGGTGCAAATATCCTAAGACTTGAGGTACTCAAGGATATCATGGATACTAATCATGTACTTTGACATCATTCCTTGTTACCTCAAGACAAGGTTGCTATTAGAGTAGTGATTGGGTATAGCTATTAGTGTTCAAAGTTAATTGGGTATCCAACACCACTCCTAGTAGAAGGAGATGATACCTACGACCTCTTATCGGGGTCATTACTTAGGAGTCTCTGGCTAGTGAAATTATATGTCAAGAAAATAGTCTTCAATGACACATAGAGTAATGACAACCTAGGATAAGAACTTACATCACTTAGACTAGATGTGATGTAGTTAATCTAGGGGTAGTTGACACACAGCCTATACTCCAAACCAAGTGGGGTATAGTATGATAAAAGGACGAATTGCACAGTAATTATCTATGGAAAGGTTCATAAGTTAGATAATTAACTATTGAAGAGTTCATGTGTTAATCCACTTATATTTTGACAAATTAGCATCATGAAACCCTTCATGATTTTCTTGAAGTAAGAGTTAATTTAAACGACTAAAATAATCAGAAACCTACGAATCACACGCATAAAAGATTGGATGAAAAATATAGTGTGTATGGCTAATTTTAAGTAACTTATGATTATGATCGAAGGCGAGCCAATCTTTTTTCAAAGGCCATGATCATGATAAAAGGTCACTTCTTACACACTTAAGCAAGAGAGAAAGGGCTTTAGAAGAGTTCTAAAGAGAGCTCTTGAGTTATCTTCATACAATTTATACAATTGATGTATAAATCAACATACATGCATGATTAACCTTTATCTATCTCTCATTTGAACATCTACTTGAATTCATCAATTTGGTGTTCTACCACCCTTACACATTATTTCAGCTTCCATCTTTCCATGTTCTTGAGTGATCAAGTAAGGGTTTGGTGTTTGCAACAACCCAAACAAGGAGAATAAATAAGAAAGGAGGAGAAACAAAGGTTAAAATGTTTTACATTTCATGTTCTTTACATATCCTTGCATGCATGTATGGTCATGTGGTTTTCGGGTTGTCATGGTGTCAAAATCTTAATTCTGAAAATTCCAATGCATGTGCATGCATGTCATGCATGCAACCATGGCTAACCCTCCAGTGGTATCAGAGCTAGTTTATGCATGTTATAGATGATGTATTAAACATGTACAAAGTGATTGTTGGGTTGTAACTGACTTGCATGTTGCTTTGGAATAATTTTTGTAAAATGTAAAAAAAATTCTGATTTTCTTTTGCAAAAATGTTTATAAGATGTTATAACATGTTTCTATCAAAGGAAAATACAATTGAAGGTCATTTGCTATTTTATTTAGAATTAATATCTAGACTTTTCATATGTTGATTTTTGGAAAACTGAATGCAATGCTGATTTTGAAAATTTTGTAACAATAATAGAAAAATATTTTTCTGATTTTTTCTACAGAAATGTTTATAAGGTCTTATGTTACGTTTCTGTAAAAATAAAATTCAATTTAATGTCATTTTCTATTTTATTACGAAGTTAGTTTCAGGTTAATGCATGTATGAAGTTCGAGAAATTCTAGAAATGTGATGAACATACATGCATTTAAATTCCATATTAATTTTTATAAAAATTATTTTTATAAATTTGATGTATGCACATGCAAGATGAGATGTTTCCATGTGTACGAGTTGCATGACACTTGTTAAAGTGATTGTCTTATGCATGCATGATGTAATGTTTGACTTATGTTAGAAGTAGCATGACAACTGTCATGCACATATGATGTATTGGCTATTTTCTATTTATTAATAAATAATTCCTAAGAATTAGGTTCTGGAATTTTTTATTAGACATATTTAGAATGTTTATAAGACTCTAGAATTTTTCAGAATTAATTAAATTTGATTCAATTGATAAGTAAAGTCAACGCCAGTATTGGTCAACTTTTTGAAAGTTGATGGAGTTTACTTACTTAATGACTTATAAAGTATATATTTGGGTTATGAGACCTAAATAAGGTTTTTATGTGAAAAGATACGTATTACTTCGATGGTAATAGCATGTTTAATGCATGTGATTGAAATTAGGGTTTTGAAAGTTTTCGAAACATCGAATCAATCTCTTTAATGTCTACTAGGTTAACTTATTTATTTTGATGATTTTGGCTGTCAAGATAATTTTAGCATGTGCCACACCAATTAGTCCTCTATAATATCCCTAGGTCATCTCAAAGTTATCTGATTAATTTTTACACTAATTGGTGTATCGGAAATTTGCAAATCCTAGGGATTAATTTAGAATTAATCCAAGTAGAGCATAAGTTAAACCTCCTTTGTGTGATACATGCATTATATGCAATTTAAGGGTAGTTATGGACATAGGCTTAATTTAATTGACTTGTCCATAATCTAAATGTATATAAGAGATATGCATACACAAAATCATCTAAGTAATAATGAGATCAAAGAACAAATCCCTAAACCAAATATTGGGACTTACGCCTCCCATTGATATGGAAAAAACCAGAGTTCTTTCTTTTAGAGTTGGGTTTTTGGGCAAACCCAAGCCCTCCTCACACGAATATGTTCAAACCATGGAAATTAGATTTTCAGATTATTGGGTTGGTCCTAACTGGAAGCTTTGATTCATTGGGCAAACCTAAAGTCAACGTGGATAGAGGCAAAGATGGGTTATATACATAGGATGTATATAAATCAAGAGTTGATGAACCAATGAGTGTGCTAAATCAACAGTTGATGGAACAAGTAGATAATTGCATAACTGAATGGAATTAGTAGGAACGATACCTATCAATTGACCTAAGATGGCTTGTTGGGCAAACCCAAGGTCATTTTTGGTGATATCTGATATCAACCAGTTAGGAAAAACTGTAAGTTTTCTTAAATTCGTAGTAACGGCTATAGATTTGAATAAGAATAGTGGGACCTAAATGCATGTGATTAAAGTCCTTTTCAATATGCATTAATGTACATTCTAACACTTTCTCCACTTCTTCTAGGTTATCGAATCATACAATATCATCTAATGTGAACTTACACTCCCTATTAGATTCCAACAAACTCACGGGACCAAATTTCTTAGATTGGCTACGAAATTTGAGAATTAAGTACAGACTTAATTCTGACTGGTTTGACTGATAGTTATTCACAATTTGTGCTTAACTATAGGATGAACTAAATATCCACAACGATTCCTGAGCTAATTACGCTGCTCAAAATAGCTTAACAGATTGTCAGGAAAGACAGTAAGCCTATGATGCTGGTGGACTCTACTTTTGATTCTCGAAAGAAGAACCAAAAGAAAAAGAAGAAGTCAAAAAAGCCAGTGGGAGGTGTAACCAAGGAGAAGGCAAAGGAGACAACATCAAAAGGGATATGCTTTCATTGCAATAAGGAAGGACATTGGAACAGGAACTACAAAGCTTATCTAAAGTCACTAATGTTGGACCGGAAAAAGAAAGCATGCTATATTTGGAGAAACGGTAGATTTCAAAACTTTTAAGAAATCATTTTTCCAGTGGAAGCA
>JAOSBO010186297.1:0-68243 GCA_027563915.1 Erythroxylum rotundifolium
GATTCCCACAAGCATAGGAATTGGTCACAAATTCACTCTTCTTTTCTTCTCCTCTTTGATCTTTTGTTCAACCTTCAAGTTACTCCCTCTTCTTTCCTACATATAAATAGTCAATTCTTACCCTCAATTAGCACTAAATGCATAAGAACAACAATTGAAATCAAAACTAATGAAAACATATAAAATGAATCCTAAACTAGAACAATAAATAACAATTATGATAGAAAACACATATCAATTACCTATAAAAACATGTACTATTACACAGTTATCAACACCCCACTGATATATGTCCAATTTTGCAGGAAGAAAATGCAGAACAAGTGAATGCTATGGGGGGTTTTGTTGGACCAAATTAGATGAAATATGAACCATTTTCCAATACCTATAATCCGGGTTAGTGCGATCATTTGAATTTGCATTATGGGATCTCTGAATGATAACAAGCTACCACAAGTTTCCATTAATTTAGACAACCATATGTACCAAGACAACATCAACAAATGACATCCAATTACAAAGGTAAGTCTTCCTTGGAAGATATAGTTCAATCTTTAGCCACTAACATCTTGACATTTCAGTGAGATACTTAAGTTAGTATTCGAAATCATGAAAATCAATGAGCCAAATGGTAACCACCATTAATCTATTGGAGACGCAAAGTTTTTAAAATTTTCCAGCTCAACCAGAAATCAACCCCAAACATAATGCTAAAGCTATCATGTTGTGAAGTGGTAAAGAATTAAAGGAACCACCTCCAAAATTCTCCAAAAGAGAAATTGAAGAGGAAGTAATAAAGGAGACACCTGATCAACAAGAAAAGATGTGTAAAGGTCTACAAAATCTGGTTGCCCAACCCCTTTTCCTAGTTGAATCACCAAGGCAAGGAAGGAGGAGTAATAGAAGGAAATATGGGAGACTTTCAGGAAAGTCCATGTAAATATCCCTTTACTTGATGCAATAACGCATATCCTATGTTATGCTAAATTCCTTAAGGAACTTTGCACTTCAAAACGGAAATTGAAATTTGATGAGAAAGTGTAACTGGGGGAGAATGTCTCATCCATTTTGCAAAAGAAAAAGCTTCCACCTAAGTGTCAAGACCACCCAGGTACGTTCACTATCCCATATCAAATTGGTGATTTGAGAATTGAAAAAGCTATGTTAGATTTGGGTGCATCCATAATGTCATACCTTATGATGTTTATAAGTATTTAAATGTGGGACCTTTTAGGGAAACTAATGTAGTGATTCAATTAGTGGATCGTTCAAATGCTTATCTAAAGGGAGTGTTAAAGGACATTTTAGTTTAAGTGGGGGATATGCCTTTTCCAACTGATTTTTATATTTTGTAGTTAAGGAGTGATGATGTATCTTATTCAACCCCGATTTTATTTAGAAGGTCATTCTTAAAAATCGGTAGAACAAAAATCGATGTTTATGATGGGTTATTGACTATGGAATTTGATGGTGAAATAACTAAGTTCAATATATACAACACCATGAAATTTTTGGATGATGAATAACCTATTGCTTCTATGTATTTTATAGACATATGGGTGTAGGAAAATTCATTATTGGGTGGAAGAGTTGAACTTAAAACAATCTTGGAGATGGGAGACGCATCACAGTGTTAAGCCATCAAGGAATTGTTACTACCCAACAACGAATTGGAGGTGTTGTTTTGTTAATTGGAGAAATCCAATCAGCTGGAGAAGAAGATACCGTATATGGAACTATCACACAATAGCTCTAAGCTCGTATCGTCTTTGATCTAGCCACTAACATTGAAGTTGAAGAGTTTGCCTAGCCATTTAAAATACATCTTTTTAGGTGAGCAAGACACATTACCTGTCATAATTTCTAATAAACTTGTGCTTTTGCAGGAAAATCAATTGATTCAAGTGCAAAATGAGCATCAGGAGGCTTTCTATTGAATAGTGGTAGATTTAAAGGTTGTTAGTCCCACCTTTTGTATGCATTAAATATTGATGGAAGAAGAAGCCAAGGAGGTGAGGCAACCCCAACGTCGTTTAAACCCATACATGATGGAAGTGGTGTCAAAGGAAACTAGAAGCTTCTTGATGTTGGAACCATTTATCCAATTTCAGATAACAACTGGGTATGTCCAGTCCAAGTAGTTCCAAAGAAAACTAGGGTAACTGTGATAGAAAATAATGATGGTGAGTTAAAACCTACTCGTGTTCAAAATGGGTGGAGAGTTTGCATAGATTATAGGAAGCGGAATTCGGTTACTAGAAATGATCATTTTCTGCTTTCGTTTATTGATCAATTACGTGAAAGGCTTGCAAGTGAATCTTACTATTGCTATTTAGATAGTTATTCAAGGTATCACTAGATTTTGGTTGCACCTAAAGACTAGGAGAAAACAACCTTCACATGTCCATTTGGCATCTTTGCTTACCGAAGAATGCCATTTAGGTGGTGTTTTTCTCTAACCTTGTAGAGAGTTGTATGGAAGATTTTATAGATGATTTCGCAATTTATGGAGAGTCTCTTGAAACATGCATTGTCAACCTTAAAAAGGTGAATAAACGTTGCATTAAGAATAATTTGGTTTTAAATTATAAAAAGTGTCATTTCATGGTTGATTAAGGCATAATTTTGGGTCATATAATCTCTTCTAAGGGAATTGAAGTTGATAAGTCTAAGATAGATGTTACTCGATCTTTATCTTACCTTGCAACTATACAGGAAGTTCACTATGTTCTTGGTCATGTAGGATTCTATCTGCTATTTATTAAAGCATTTTCAAAGATTTTGCAAACCATATGTAGACTACTTTAAAAAGACATGAAGTTTGATTTTGATGAGCCATGCAAGATTGCTTTTGATGAATTCAAGGAACTACTCACTACAACTCCGATTATTCAACCACCAAAATGGGATATTCCATTCGAGCTAATGTGCAATGCTTCAAACTATACATTTGGAGTAGTATTGGGTTAAAAGTGGACAAGGTACTTCATGTCATTTACCACGCTTTTATGATACTTAACAATGGTTAGAAGAACTATTTCACGATGGAGAAAGAGTTTTTAGCTATAGTTTTTGGGTGGAAAAGTTTCGGTCTTATTTATGGGGCATGAAGGTGATCATTTATTTAGACCATGCAGCTCTAAAATATTTGGTGACTAAGAAAGAAGCAAAGCCAATATTAATTTGATGGACCTTGCTTCTCCAAGAATTCAATTTGGAAATATGCGATAAGAAAGGAGCTAAAAATTTGACGGCTGATCATCTTAGCAGGATCATTCCAAGCAATGCATTTGATATTTTCCAAGATAAATTTCTAGATGAAAGTCTCTTCGCAATTCAATAGGTAATTCCATAGTAGGCTGACATAGTTAATTGCTTGGTAACTAAGTCCTTAACTAGTGATTTATCCAGAGCTGAAAAGGATAAGATTAAATGAGAGGCTCAATATTACATTTGTGATGAACCTCTTCTTTGGAAATTTTGTGTTGATCAGATTGATAGAAGATGTGTCACAGAAGATGAAATTCCTTCCATATTAAATTTTTGTCATTCATTTGTATGTAGGGGACACTTTGGTCCCAAAAGAATAGCTTGAAAAATTCTTGAATTTGGATTATTTTGGCCTAAGCTATTTTATGATTCTTACATGTTTTGCAAGTCTTGTGATTGCTGTCAAAAAACATGTAGCTTGGGATCGAGAGATCAAATGCCACTTACTAACTCTTGGTATGTGAATTTTTGATGTTTGGGGATAAATTTTTTTTGACATTTGGGGAATAAATTTTATGGGTCCTTTTCCTTCTTTCTTTGGTAAGAATTATATTTTGCTTACTGTGGATTACGTTTCAAAATGGGTTGAAGCTAAAGCTACTTTGTCTGATGATGCTAAAACTGTTATAGATTTTGTTAGATCTAACATTTTTTTCAGGTTTGAAATGCCTTGAGCTGTCATTAGTGATTGAGGGACCCATTTTTGCAATAAGATTTTTAAGGCTTTGATGAAGAGATGTGGTGTCACACACTGGGTTTCTACAGCCTATCATCCGCAGACAAATGGACAAGCTAAAGTGTCCAATAGAGAGAGTAAGTCCATACTGGAAAAAGTGGTGAATCCAAACAAAAAAGATTGTAGCTTACAATTAGATGATTCCTTGTGGGCATACCGGACTGCTTATAAAGCTCCAATATGCATGTCGCCATACAGGTTAGTATTCGGTAAGCCTTGTCATTTACCTATGGAAATAGAACATAGAGCCTACTAGCTATGAAGCAGTTAAATATGGTCGGGTAGAGGTTAGTGACAATAGGAAGTTGAAATTGCAAGAGTTAAAAGAGATTCGTAATGAAGTGTATGAAAATGAAAAAAATTATAAGGAAAAATAAAAGTTTTTTGTGATAAAATGATTTCTAGGAAACAATTTTCAACAAGACAAAAAGTTCTTCTTTATCATTCTCTTTGGCTCGGTCATTTATTATTGGTAACATTTTTTGTCATTGTGTGGTATAAATTCAAAGCTTAGATACTTTCAAGGTATTTAAAGTTAATGGACATCGTTTGAAGCCATACAAACTCTCCAGTCGAGCATATGGAAGAGATAGAGCTAGTAACCCTAACCTCTCTCTAATCAGTTAAGTCAATACGCACATCCAGCCACAAAGACTTAAAAGAAGTACATTTGGGAGGCAACCCAAAAATTTCATATTCCATTTCAATTTTTTTTATTTATTTTTTAGTAGTTCTCATTTTCTTTTTATGCTGATAAGTTTGTTTTATTCCAGTTACGAATTTCATTTTATTTCATTTAGCATTTCCAATTTTTCTTTTAATATCTGCAATTTTATTATTTTTATATATAAAAAATTTCTCATTCCTGCCGCCACTACGTTTAAACACCCCCTCCCCGAATTTTTACTTCCCTCATTCACTTTTTTCTTACTTCCACTTTCAATCACTTTAGACTTTACATAACCATTGCAATTTCGTTAGCACCCACCTCATTTAACACAAAACCCACACTTTTTACACCTTGTTTACTGTCACCATCCATTACCAAAGCAACATTTTGTTGGTTTTTTTTTAAATTTCGAGTTCAAGATTGTGTATTCATCAAGGTTGAAATCATGTCAAGAAAGAAGAGTGATTCACGAAGGATAACCCATACCATTGCAAATTTGACAACTACCTAACCTCTATTGAGCACTACGATGACATCACCCACGGCTGCAGCTTTAACCCCATTAGTACCTCCAATTTTGGCACTAACACTAGGCCTCTAATCACAAAATCAAACAAGGAAGCGTAAACAAGTGGAAAACCATAGTTAATGGAAATCAAGAAGTAAAGGCTTCACTTCTTTTCAACTCCCGGAAGACAACGAATGATTTCTGCAATTTAGCCAATGTAAAATTTATCCTTGTAAGTATGTGGTTACTGATACTATTCAAGCCATATAAGTTCATAATTCCTTTAAAAAAATGATGAGACCAATTTTCTGGAATGTGTTTACAAAATTAACTGTCAAGCATATGTTGAACTAACAAGAGAATTTTATAGCACGTTCCAATTTAATTCTTATGAAGATTTTTATTTGTTTATTGAAGGAATTGTAGAATTTAGACTTATAGGAAAGGAATTTGCTTTATCTATTGCTGATTTTAACGAGGCCATGGGTTTTGTTTTAGCTAATAAAGCTAAGGATGAGCCATTTCTAAGTTCCCGATATGATTAATATGTGATTTTAATGCATCTGAATTGTGGACTCAATGGTTTGTAGATCCTAATCCATATAATGCTAGTGTATCTAAGAGTTCGTATTTGAAAAATCCTATTTTCAAAATTATTCGTCGACTCTTAGCATATACTTCTTTAGGGCATCGGGATTCCGCAGACACACTTTCTAAAGTTGAATTTATTTTTTTTGGTGTATGGATAGAAAAATTCCTGTTAATTTAGGTGTTTGGTTTCTAACACAATTTCAATCTATGTTGAATAAAAAAACTAAACCTTTGATATTAGGGTCCGACATCACTCAATTAGCCACCAATTAGGATTTGTTGGACCCTAAAAATACTGAGATGATTGTGGCTTGTGCTTTAGAACCCTTGGATAGAGAACGTTTGTATAGGATGAGAATCATGGACCTAAATCATGGATGGATATCTTTCATTAATTTGGGTCTAACTATCCATTTCAATCCACTTCCAGCTACAAGAAGTTGGGTTCTAACAAAATGAATCACGTAGCCACCAACCTCCCTAAGCTAATTTAGATGATCGTCTCAGTCGACTAGAACACCGAATGCACCAAATGGAGCATAATTTTATGGCATAATAGGAGAATCAAGGATTTCAACCCCTCACCCACTAACTCCATGATGTCAAACTTCAATAAATAGAGAAGCATTCTTTTCTCTCTTCTTTTCTATTTTTGCTTCTATAATCTTATGTCATAACATTTAGGACAATGTTGCTCTAGGCATGAGGGAAAGATATGGAATACATTATGTGTTGAGCCATAAAGCTTTGTCATATTAGTTTAGATGAGATTGAGTGTGTGCATGAAATTAAACTACTAAGTAAGTCTAAGATGAACTATGCTGATTAATTGCAATAACTGGTCTTGTAACTTAGTCAAAGTTTGACATTTGAGTGATTAGGTAATATGCAGAATTAAGATGAACTTTTGAATTAAACCTTTGAGTGGATTTGAGCCTTAATGACATCATCTTTATCCCATTCTATTTTCTTGTATTGTGTGATGTTCCTCTAATCAAGCTTGCCTTTTGAACTTGTACTGAACCAGATTGAATTTGTTATATGGTTTATGGAAATCATTAAGGCCTTCTTTGTTTTAAACCCCTTAGCTTAAATGAACCGACGAGTCAATTTTTTACCTTGAAAACCCGTGTAAGCCTTTAACCTTGTGTTTTTTAATTAATCACCTTACATTGAAACCCAAAAACCCTTTAGCCTTACCCTGTCACAAGTTTAATGAAGTACTAAGTAAGCATTTAATGTCGATAATTTAGGGACCTTTTTTTTGTATTATATTCTAACATATTTTTAAAGGTACTTATACTCATATTTTTTTAATATATGCTAATATTTTTTGTTTTATTTAAGTAAAAAAACAAAGAAAAGAAAGAAAAAAGGAGAAAAATATGAAAAAATATAAATCATAGTAGCATTAGTTAGTAATGAGTCGTTGTAGTCCATCATATTCATATGTTTATCTCAGAATTTGTAATTGGCTGTCCCTTTTACTTGGTACTCTGTGGATGCTTGTGATTAACCCTTTGCCATTTTAACCTTACCTTGATCCTAACCCCATTATAACTTATAATAAAGTCCTTCTAATGTATGAGCTCATGTAATTCCAACAAATGATAACTAGTGAATTTGCAAGCCTAGTAGTGCAATCTGGGAGATTTAAGGGAAAAACTTTAATCTTAAACAGTTGAGCGTAAAGAGAGAAATTTATAAGAAGAATTCACCTTGGTTTCATACTTGTCTTTGAACAAAAATGTTTTAATTTGACTTTGTTTATTTGTATCGATGAAACGTAATTATCATATGTGTTGCAACTTAAGTCTTGCTGGCCCAAGTTTAGCGAATTGTATGCACTTAATCTTATGAAGGATGAATTAATAGAGTGTAGTGGTTTGGTATATTTGGTTGAGGGCAAGCAAAGGTCTAGTGTGGGTAAATTCGTTAAGTTGCCATTTTTGCGCTAATTTTGGATATAAATCTCTTTAATGTGTTGAGATTATTTTCAAAATTAATGGACTTGTTTCTTAATTGTTTTAAGATGATTTTCACACATGAAAGATGAATTTGGATCACAAAGATGCAAGGAAAGTAAAGATAACTCAAATTCTCTGCTGGCAAAAAAATAATTGAGTAAGCGTGGGCACGTGCAAGGAAAAAAATTATCTGCATAATCTGGTTTGAAATTATATTCGATCTTCCAAAGATATTCATGATTTTAGAAATCAATTTGTTACCTTGTTGATGGGGATTTGCGACCTGAATATGTGGGAAGTTTATCTGCTGAAGATTATGGCAGGAGGGAAGAGGGAGGAGATTGAAAATTATTAAAAACACATTCACTGTTGATATTTGTGAGAGATATTTTATTAAATTTTCTGCAAGAGTTTTTCTGGTTTTTAGGATTTTTCATATTTTTTCTGGAAAAAAATCTAGGGATGGAGACTTTGTATTTTGCTATTCTTCTATTGGTTTTTACTTTTGTTATGAGTAGCTAAATTCTTCTTTTTGGTTGAAGGGAACCACGTTATCATCCAGTATGTTTGAGATTTTTAAATAAAATTTATTTCATTGATGAATATTAAGTGTCTTCTGAAATGCTTCTCATGATTGATTTCTAGGGTGCTTAACTAGGAATTGATTTGTTTAATTTATGGCCAGATTAGTAGGATTTGACGTTTAGTCTTGCTATTCCAAAGTGACAAACAGGATTACCAACTTTACGTTAGAGTTTGGAAATTCTAAGAAGACGCTTAACTTGATTAACTGCATGTCGTATGTGTGTTATCTTATTCATTGGTTTCTTAGTTCTTAAAGCTATTAATCAATTAAACTTAAGATCGTATCTAAGTTGTTGACTAATAAGAATGTTTAGAATATATGTTTCTATTCATTTAATCTTAAGAAAAAACATTACCCAATGAATTTTTATTAATGGACTGAGTTTTATATCGAGGATCCATATTAGTTTGATAGCGTAGGTGACCTTAAACCAAGGTTTGTTTACTAAATTTCCATATGTAATTATTTTTGTTAATTTTCAATTTCTTAAAAATTTATGTTAATTCAACCCCTCACTTTGTTTTAGTTTTCAACTTGTATAACATTTATCGTTAAAATTCCTTGTGGGAACAATCTCAAATCTTCACTAACTTCATTTTTAATTGATAGAGTTGATATTAATTTGGTTGCAGGCAACAACATTACCACAATGCACTCAAGTGTTTAGGGTGAAAAGCATCAGAACTTTCAGTCAAAGCATGGTAAAACTCCTACCATAGGCTTGCAATAAAATCACATCTCCACCACTTATGTATAAATGAGAGGAAAAAATCAAAAGTTCTTTGCGAAAGTTGTAATGAGGCTTCGGTACAATATGAATGGGTTAATAAAAGGGAAATTTACTACATAATATATTTCAAGACTTGTTTATAAATACATATAGGTCCCTTCAATGGACTCTATTAGTACTATATATTTATTCATAATTTATTCTTCTTTTTTTTCAAAATATTCCAATTAGTATCATAACTCAACAAATTTTTTTCCTTTCACAAATTTCAAGTCTCAACAAGTAAATAATGCAAATAACCTTCAAAGTTCAAAACAATTAAAAGGTTAGGGTTAATATGTGGATTTAATCAATGAAAAAGGCTAAGGCTAAACTTGATTTTTCCTAATGGTAAATTTTAGGATATGGTAATTCAAAGAAATAGGCTAAAGTAAGTTGGTGAATCTAAATGCCTTCATCATATTAATGCTTCTATTTCAACAAATATGGTCTCAACATGTAAAATAAAAGCAAGTTTTAGAATTATCTTACTGAGCAATGATAATACACACATGAAAGAATAACAAAAGCTTTAAAATTTTATGAAATTTTCTCGTTAGGCTCAAAAGCTCAGAAAAGGGTATATATTTGTGTAAATAATATGCAATTTCATTCAACTTGAATATTTCAATGATTATGAAAAATATGACTTAGAAAACTAGTTTCATTCTAACCATCATCCTTTTGCACATCAATTCAAATCAATATTCAACAAGGACGTATGGTATTTATGGATAGATTTCAACCAATTCAAGACATCAATTTATAAAATATTATAATCATGATTATAATAAGCTTAAATAAATAATGTTATGATTCATTAAACCTATCCCCATACTTAAAGCTGTAAATCGTCCTCAATGTACACAATATAAGCATTTATGAAAAAAAATGAGAGGGTTAAGTAGGTACTTTCCTGACTATGATGATTTCTCCAATTATGATCCATCTAATATGAAACTATCATCCTTGTAAAATATAAAAGAAAAGGATAAAAAGAAACAAAAGAAATAACATAATAGAAAATAAAATTCTATACTACTATGAAAGAAAAAACAAAATATAGAAATTAAAATAAAGTCAAAACTAACTTATGGGTTGCCTCCCATGCAATGCATTTTTGACGTCATTAGGTCAACATAACTTGCATGTGTACATCATCCTAGATCAATAATTAATGGCTTGCTTCTAACCCTCTCTCTGTATAGGGGTTTTGTAGCCTATAAGTAAGCCATCTGTAGTAAGATAATGTGAAGAATATGATTGATTAGATTAATAAAACCAATGTACTCCATTAATTCCATTTTAAATGAAAAACTATTAAAAACGTAAGGAATAACCAAACTTTTTTTATCCTACTAGCTCAAACAGTTTGTCTTTGAGTAGTGGTAACCCTCTGTACTTAAGGTTTCTACCAACATCTCATCAATTGTTTCCTTACTTAGTTCCTTCGCTAGTTCTTCCTCAATCACCTCTATCCACTCTTCTTCTGCTTCTTCTTCTTGGATGGAGGATTATGGCTCATCTTCTTCAGTTATCTTTTGGCCTTTCTCTACTTCCTCTTCTTGGAGGTTTCTTCATAGTTTTATTTAGGAAGATCTTCTTTATTACTAAGGGTGATTGCCTCTTGATTGATAGTACTAGTTTTAGTAGAACTGTATAAACTCCTTTGTGTCCCGTCAAATAATATTTCCATCTATTGATTCATTTGATTCACCACATTCTATATATGAGCCTTCATTATGCCTTATGTATGATTCTTGAATAGAATCAATCATTATATCTCTCAAAGCGGCAGTTGCCTCCTTGTCTTTTTGAAATGTATCTTCATTTATAAAATCGATTATTTTCTCTTCTTCACTTTGAGATGGCTGGAAGCTCAAATTATACTTATCATATGTAGGTGAAGAAAGTCTCTCATCAAATCTATGTTGCCTAGTTACTCTCTCGGTAAGGCATTCCATTAGTTTATCCGTAATACTTTTGTATCGCTACTCTTTTTGTACATATTCAGTTGAAGCATAGTCATTCCATCCATATAAGTAAGGGTTGAACCATTATGAATTATACGTATTCTCGTATGATAGGACTTGAGGTTGATTGTACATGTTTGGTTGCTTCCATATATACATCAGTTGAGCTTCTGAAAACATGTGAGGAAACGACTCCTTTCGATGCGGTGATGTTTCATATTACAAAGACACATCTTGGCTCCCGTAATAATATTGTCACTCTATCCATCCATTGTGAGTTGTGGCTATGAAGTTAAATATCAATTCCTAAAATAAACCACCATATGCTATCAGCGTAGAGAAATTCAAAAGGCAATTATATGAATAAGCCAAAATAAAAAGATAAAATCAAATAAAATAATTACAAAAACAAAAGAAAAAGAAAAAACAAAACAAAATGAAATAAAAACAAAGATGAAATAAAATAAAATGAAGTTGACTAGAGTAATAGCATTAAGGGTTTCCTAATATCGAAGTCCCTGCCAACAATGCCAAAAACTTGATTGACTTATTTCGTGTTAGTCAATATTGTAATAAATTGCAAGTGCACGACGTAGCTATAGCTAGTACTGGCATGTAATGGTCGATCCCATATAGACTATGAATACTAGGAATCACCCTTCCCCTATTATCTAGCCTTAGGATTGATTTTATATTTCTAATTAAAAAATAAAACTAAATAAAATAAAATAAAATAGGGAACAATAATGAACATAGAGATAGTGGAACTCACTTAGAATGCTATTGTTATCAGAAATTAGTATTTAAGTTTGTAACACCCTAAAACCTTAACAGATTGATCTTTTATCATGCAATTGTTTGTTGATTAATTGGACCGTGAAGACTTGTATAGTATGCTGGTAGATGACCTTGAGTTTAGTCACAACTAATCCTAAGGTCTCTAGCCGAATTACTCAGGTTAAAACTTATAAGATTGCATTATCGATTTATGAGTCCTTTAATTAATTTTGACCTCAATCCGAAGGATTTATGTCATCCTATCTCTAGGGTTACAATTAACTCCTAATTATTATAGATAATTCACACTAGGATTCTCAGTCACTACGTATGAAATTAGATTATTAATAAAACATGTAATTAGATCATAATAATCAATCAAACCAATTTCATTAATAAGGAACCAAATTATATCAAATTATTAACATAAAGTTCATCTAACCTAAATACTAACTGGAAGTTAAGTTACACATAATTGAACACGAAGTTAAACATACAATTAAAGAAAATCATACAGAAAACAACGAGTTCATAATTCTTAATCTCTTTGATTGTCTTCTATTGAGTATTCTTGCGATACAAAATTATGATCTTGTATTATGATGATTGTCTTTTATCCAGTATTATTTTGATATAGAATTATGATCTTATATTATAATGAATCTTTCGATGATTTCTTTATGTTTCCCACTTTTCTAGACCAAAATCGTTCTTTTTGGACATTCTCCACATCTCAAAATTGTCTCTTAAAATCTCTTCTTATTTCTACCCCCGATATGTCACTTTTATATTTAATTCTAAGATTTTGGGTTATGAATGATCTCCTGCACAGTTTTGCATCGTACTGTGCATAATTAGAATCTGTTGAGTATCGTAAAAGTGCACAAGCGTACAAAAATGCATTATCGTGCACTCCTTTCAGATTGCTGATTTTCTTTTTATGTTGCGTTTTTGCCCGATTCTTCTCCTTTAAGCCTATGGAGGAATTTATCACCTGTAAACACACTTGAAACAATTTAACTACCAAAAATATGATAAAAGTATAAAATATCATGCAAAATGCATCAAATATAGGAGGTAAAATATAGTCAAATATCTATCTTCCAAATGCAAATAGGGATGATGAATATATCTAGAAAAGAAATGGAAAAGGTCAATATATGAATGAATCTTATAGGGACTCAATAGGGATGAGGGGTGCATACCAAAGTTGGAGCAAAGTTATTTGCAACAAGTGTCTACTTGTAAGAGTTTTGTTCCACATGTGGTTGTTTTTTAAAGGAAGGTTTAACATACTGGATCATTCGTAGTACCTAAACATAGCTAACATATGTTTCTTACATAAGAGGGAAGCATAGTCCTTGGAACATATATTTTTCAGATGTAATTATGCTAACAAGATATGAAGCTTTATCAATAAGTTGTGCTTTCCAAACGTAATAAGTGATTAATACCTAGAGTTTATTTCATAGTTCCTATCAACCATGCTCCTATAAGAAGATAAACCTTCATTGTTAATAGTTTTTGGTGTTTCTCTTTATAAAATTTGGGAGGGGAGAAATAAGAGATGTTATAAATAGGTCAAAGAATTTGTTAGCTATCTCACAATAGAAGTTATTCAATAGGTAAGAAAGAAAATTCTATCTAAATCTAAAGCTACAAAATGCAATAGGCTATTAGCTAGGTTCGGAGAATCTAATAGGGGTAGAGGATCAAAAGTAACAATATATTTTTAAGATTACTTCTGTGCATTTTAAAAAACTAACAGTGAAGCACAATAACTCAAAGTAGCAATAAATGGATATTCACAGTATAAATGAATTCAAATGTAAGTGAAAGCTTACCTTCAATTGTATAGAGAATTGTGGCTATGGGAAAGGAACAGAAGAAACACCTGTAAGGTGTTCTGTATATGGAACAAAGAGAGAACCAACACAAGATGATAGAAGACAATCTAAGAGTAGTGACCATGTGACTAGAACACTAATATACCTATAAAGAAAATAATATAAACTATTAGAGGGAGAATAAGAACCATCCCAAATATCCCTCGATGAAGAAACTAACCTATTTTGTGTAAGTTATCTAACAACTAAACTTATGCTGGCCATGCATCTTAAGGGTGCGTTACTTGGCTACTAAAGAAGTGGTGTAAAAGTTAAGTGCTTAGTAAAATTTTCATGCAAATGATCTAAGACCATAGTGTCCCTTTTTTATATTACCATGGAACAACAACTGGCTGTAAAATCTTATAATTTCATACATGCAACGAAATTGTTTAATTTTCAAAAAAAAGGTTTAGGGGTTACTTATATTAAATTTTGGGTAAAAGAAAAAACCCTTATACTTAAGGAAACTTTGAAAACACCTATCATATATAATTATACAAAAAAAGTTCCTAAAGTTTGAAAATTTCTATTGAAAAAATCCTATGGTGTTGACTTTCATTAAAAGAACTTAAAAAACTTTTAATGTGTCAAAAATGTCATGGACTAGTAAAATTAAAGTGACATGGTTCTGATCTTTAACCCGACCTTATCCTTTTGCCTAAATCAACTTTAACCCAACCCTATCATTTCGCCTAATTAACCCTAACTTGAAAATAACCCAACCCCTCTAAGCCACCTAACTACCAATACCCTCTAAAACCCTAATTCACCTAAACCTTATTATTCCTCCAATCGAGAAACTTTGTGCTATTGGTAGATTGTTACTTCTTAGGCATTCCTTTCTTCAGCTCCTCTCTTCATCTATATCTCTAACTGCATCTTTTTCCCCTCTCTTTGTCAACTACTACTTTTCAATTATACTTCACCCTTCATCTGTTTAGGGCTATATCTTATCAAGTCCCTTTTTTCTTTTTATCTACATCTCCAAATATATCTTGTTACATGAAATATTGTGTGACTTTGGTTATTTTTTACCTTTTGATCCCTATTTTTCTTCTTATACCTGTGCACCTTTAATCCCTTTAATATCTCACATAAGACAATCTCTAAATATGAGGACTATTCCTTTATGACCTAAAGCACTTTACATTTTTTATTATAGTATTCTTGACCACATTCATGGTTTAATTATAATATCTTAATTTAAAAAGTAGTCCTATAGTGTATCAAATAAACATATATTCTCCACCCACATCCATTGTTATATACAACAATCACTCTAGATTTCTCATTTTTGACATATATATAATCAAAACCCTTTACAATAACATACTAAACTAGTGCTTATCTAAACACATTCACCAGAGCAAATAATAAACCTTTGAATTAAGTGGCCTCAACATAACATTATCTACTTAAATTTTAGGAACTTTAGCCTTCTTCTGCCTTCTTAATCTGAGCTACCATTTAAACTCCTAAACTCATTTAAATCTTTATATTTTGAATGCATAAATATATCTAGTATATTATTTGTTGCGACATCTTCTACACCACCATAAATAACCTTGTCTAGAGCCTCTCTATTAATTATTGATTATTTCCTGTTGCAACACTACTCAAAATAAACTAGACTTACAATTGTCGCAATGGTGAGTCTAGGATGATCCCACAGAGAGTGCGTGTAAAGCTTTTGAAATGAAACCAATAGGTATTTAGGTTCAAGGGGTTTTTGGTTTGGTTTTAAAATAAGAAAATAAGACAAAATTAAACTAAAAAAACAAATTAAAGAAAACATGCAAAAATGATGCAAGTGATGAATTTGTTAGGAATCTGATTATTTGATTCAATCTTAGCCTACTCTCAATTAAACATATTTCATTGATTTGTTGTTCTTTTACCTCTCCGTGAACTATTGATTGTAGATTAACAACAAGCTATGTTAATCCCCTTTTTTTTTCCCTTAGGTCATGTTTAAATAAGAGACGCTCATTAATTAAAACTAGCCACCAAACAACCTAGGATACAATCTCTGGATTTAATTGGACAGATACATTAAGAATTAGAAAAATTAACCAATCTAAGCAACAACCACATACACTCAGGTCATTTAACCTAGGTTATGTTATCCTTAATGATTACAAACCATTAGTTACCACAAATGAATATCAATATAAAAATTACAAATTATATTGAAATTCTAAAAATGGATTCTTACATAAAAATAATTTAATAGAGCATTCAATCAGTCACACAACACCTAAATATTAAACATTGGATAACATAATCAATCCATAAGAAAAAGAACAACAAAGCATGAGAGAAATGCTTAACCAATTTATTGGTGTTGATGAAGAATGAGAGAAATGTTTAACCAACTTATTGGTGTTGATGTCACCTTTGATCAACATTGGAATGTCTAGCTCTCTATAGGTTTACAAAGGATGAGAGGTTTTCCCCTCTTCATTCTCCCAAAATCTCTTTTTCAGCTCTTCAAATTTCTCCCAGACAAAAACATAATCATTAGTGTCACAAAAATGATGATTTTATACTAAAAAGTAGGGTTTAGGTGAGCTGGCAGAGCAATCAAGGGTCTGACTATTCTCTCACATCCGTGAGAGGTGTCTCACGACTGTGAGAAGCATCCTACAGTCTCCTTCTTTGTGTTTTCAACATATAATCATCATCTTCATGCATTTTCTTGTCTTTACTTGCTCTAATGTTCCTGATTCTTTCTCGATGAAGACAAAGGATTATGAATCTCTAGAAAATGTCTCAAATATGGTACTTTCGACTCACTTTATCTCTTTGGCTTTCGAGTTGTATCTACAATCATATATGAACTAAAGTATCTTAAGAAATTTCATATCATTAATCAAGAAGTGTAAAGGATTAAATGTATAATCAATTAAATACATATCAATTTCCCCCACACTTAGCTTTTGACCATCCTCCGGAAAAACATCATATTCAAAATCATAAACCTATAACATTTACTAATTTCCCATATTTCTCAAGGATAGATAATCATAATTAAAGATGAATGATTTTCAAAAACCATAGTAAGAACTTAACATTCAAAGCTTTTACTCATGATCAATCAACATTCATCACCTTTAGAACCTGTAATCTAATGGTAGACTTGGAAAATGCGTTAGACTAAAATATATCCATGGGTATGCTCAAGACCATTCATGATTATGACATTCCACAACTTTACATATCATTTCATTTCTCCACCTCTACAGTTCACATGAAAAATCATGAATCAAAGGAGTTTTCAAGGTTATAATGTGGGTAAAGGTAAGGTGAGATGTACTTTAGGTAATGTAGCATAAAAGCCATCAAAGCTAGTGAAATAAGAAAAGCACTCAATATATTATCAAGTGCAAAAACTAACATTCACTCACAATTAAGTACGTTAACTATGATGAATGCAAAAACCATGTTTCCTAGCTTAAAGTCAAAATTTCATACCACAAATCCCACAAAGCATAACCAATTAAAAGGAATCACTCATAAAAATTGATGATATCAATAAATTGAAACTGTAAATAATGATCCTTCAAGGACAACATCTACCTTATATTCAAAATACTCAAATCACCCATTTAATACATCTTTAGGAGGAAAACTAATCATAGACAAATTTTAACATATATACATTATATATATATATATATTCTTTTTCTTTTTTCTTTTCTTTTCTCTTTCTCTTTCTCTCTTTCTTTTCTTTCTTTTTTTATATAAACATTGAAAGAAACTACATCAATATGGGAATTCCAATGATAAGACATAAAATGACATCCTAACAATTATAACCATCCCATACATATGCATACCCCCACCCATAGAATTTTGTATACCCATAATCATCAACAATCATAAATGGTCCACTAGCTTTATAGCTTAGGTAGGACATTTGGTTAAGTTTAAAAGCATGCACTATGGTTAGTATATAAAGAATACTTAAATAAAGCTCATGGGGTCTTATAAAAAAATCATAAAATGGGTAGGCTATTTAGCTAATGTAGCTTGAAAAAATGAAGAATGCCTAATCATTTTAATGTTAATGCATATTATACAAATGTGGTCTTGAATAGAAAATTACAGCAAAGTTAGGATGTACATGTTATGAAGGTCACACGTAAACAAAAGACAATGAGACTGATATAGATGTGTCAGTCTATAAAGGCTCAAGTCACTACTCTTTTAAAGATAATGCACATTGATCAATCACAAGAGTAAAAGTACATGCTAAAGTTTCCATAAAATTCTTTAGTCAATTCATTTTCTAATCATGACTATATAATCCTAAAAACAATAGAAAAAAAGAGAAATTGTTTGATTGTTTTTTTTATCCTCTCTCTCTTTTTGTTGAAAAATTAAAAGCAAATAAGAACAAACAAAATTAAAACACACATGCATATCCTAACTAGTGCAAAAAAGTAAAGGAAAAGAAATTAACTTCCCTTTGGTTGCCTCCTAAGAAGAGCCCTTGTTTGGTGTCATCAGCTCAACTTCATACTTTCCTCACGTGACAAAATTACAGTCTTTAGGTATCACAGTTTGAGCTACTCTGCATAAGGTTATTCAGGATAAGGCCTTGGTTGATAATCATTCACATTCAGTGTATGCCCTATCTTCAGATTCTTAATCTTTACTAAGTTCCCACACTCTTGGAATATCTTTATTTTCTCTTCACCTTTTTCCTCTTCGTTTTTCTAACATGTTAGGTAAAGGTAAAGAGTCAGTCTTAATAATAAATTGGAACTCAGTATCTACCTCTGAGCTAAAAGATGTATCCTTTTTTACTTCTATCTCCTCCTTCACTTCTTTGAAATTCAATTCTTTGAGTAGTATTCTCAGGGTTTTCAAGCTTGTAAGGTTTCTCCATTAACATCCCTTATGTGCATCTCAGGTTGATATGTTTACTCCTTTTCACTTTGTGGTTTTAGGTGATTGTTATCTCCTTTCCTAGACATTGCATCTTGTTGGAATTGTTTCATATCTTGCTAAAAATTACAAAGTGTTAGTAGTGACAACGTTAGCTAATTTCCAATGATGTACCTGAGTTTTGCTAGCTCTCGCATTCTTAAAAGCTAGATAAAAATTGCCTTTCCTCCTGCTATTGTACTCCCCATTGAAACTGTTGTACATCCTATTGAAACTATTGTATATCTATTGAAACTATTGTATACTCTGTTGAACTTGAATATTGTTAGTAGTCATTATATTAAGCAAGTCTTCTAGAGATTTACTTGAGTTGTGATAAGAAGCTTCTAGTTTATAAGAGAATTGCTGTGCATCTTGCAAACTATCATGGAAGTAATTTTGTTGATTATCCCATCTATAACTAAAGTTAGTTTGATCAATCTAAACTTGGTTATAAGATTGGGAATATAAGGTATGGAAAAATTACTTCTATCCATAAATATATATTGATATGTGTTTAATTGTTAATACATTTAATTATTTACACTTAGCAATTAATGATACGAAAATGCTTAAGATACTCACTTTAATTCATATATGATTTTAGGTACATTTGGAAGTAAAGAAATTAAAGTGAGTCGAAAGTACTACATTTGGGACGTTTTTTAAAGATTAATTTTCACTTGTCTTCGTGGAGCAAGAAGAAGATATTAAAAGACAAGAAAAAAATTAAAAGAAGAAAAATAATTGTGGATAATGTGAGCTGCATGGATTATACATGCAATTACGTTAATCAACAGCTAGGAGTTAAATGAGACAAAAGGCAGTGCTGGAAGCAGATGAAGGTAGCTAAAAGAAAGCAATTGATGAACAAAATGATAGTGTAGATGGGAAGCAAACCATCATCTGTTGACATAGGGAGCATTTTGGTTAAAACGTATAGCACAAAGAAGGCATCTGTAAAGGTTAAGAGACTTGTACAATGACGGTGGACCAAAAACCCTCATCTTAGATATGAAATCAAGCTATAGTGAAGAGGTTGACGATAGAGAATTGAGAGAGTGGCATGAGTGAAACATAAGAGAGTTACTAGAGAAAAGAGAATAAATGAATAGTGACAGTGGTCCAACTACGTTTATTGTCAAATTGTGAATAGTGAACAGTAAAGAGAAGAGAGTTTGTGCAGTTAAGAACTGAAGAGGTGTTTCAGTTAGGGGTATTTTTATAAGGGCTGAAGCATTTTCTTTGGAGAGACTTATAGAAGGCTAATTTTCTGATGCCAGTTCAAAGCTGACATCGACACCGACGACCTGGGTTAAGAAAATTTTTCATTATTTTGTTGTTTCTTTCTCTTATTAGGAATTGATTATGTTATCTTGTGTTTATTGGATTGGGTATTGAATGATGATGATTTTAATGCTTTATTGAATCATTTTTCATGAAAACCCAATGCTAGAATTGAATGTAATATGTAATCGTTATATTCTTGATTCATGTATAGCAATTAATGGTTCTGAACCATGAGAGACAACATAACCTAGGTTAAATAATTTTAGCTTGTGCGATTATTGCCTAGAATGGTCTATTTTTCTGATTTATAATGCAGTTGTCTGGATAAACTTAGAGAGCTTATTCTAGGTTTCTCGATAGCTAGGGTCTAGTTATTTTAAATTGTGATTAACTATTGTATCATTTTTTCCATATTTTCTTTAATTTGTTTTCATTAGGTTTACTTTATTTTATTTTTTTATTAAATCCAAAACCTGCTAAACTTACAAACTGATTAATTTCATTCAACAACTTTACACACACTCTTTGTGGGATCGACCTAGACTCACCATTGCTACAATAGTAGTCTAGTTATTTTATTTTAACTAGCGTTACGATGAGCATGTCATATATATGTATTTATCATAACAAACACTAAAAAAAAATGAAAACATCAAGACATAACTGAAATGAAACTAATTAGAAACAAATATATACAAAACATCAATTAAACTTTAGAACAAAAAATAACGCATCACATTCTCTAGCAACGGTGCCATAATTGACCTAGCACATAACATTACTCAAAATAAACTAGACCTATGACTGTAGCACTAGTGAATCTAGCTCGATCCCATAGAGAGTGTGTGTAAAGCTTTTGAAATGAAACCAATCAGTGTTTAAGCTCAGGGGATTTTGGTTTGGTTTTAAAATAAGAAAATAAGACAAATCTAAACTAACAAAAACAAATTAAAAATATTTCATCGATTCCTTGGATCAATCTTAGCCTACACCCAATTAAACATATTTCATTGATTTGTTGTCCTTTTGCCTCTCCTTGAACTATTGATAAGAGATTAACAGCAACCTTTGTTAATCCTGGTTTTCCCTTTGGTCGTGTTTAAGTAAGAGACGCTTGTTAATTAAACCTATCCACTGAATAACCTAGGATACAATCTATAATAGCCCAAACCACCCACCCACATATATTGTCTACTTTGGGCTTTGACCCCAGCCCAAACCTTGCAGTTTTGCTTTTCCTAGCCCAGCTAGAAAAATGCGTCTATAGGGTAGAGGTATCTATGCCCTTATAAGGTGTACTTCGTTCCCCTCTCCAACCGATGTGGGATCTCACAATCTTATCCTCCCTTTTGAGGCCCAGCATCCTTGCTAGCATAATAGGTCAGGAACTAGCTCTGATACCATTTATAACAGCCCAAACCAATTGCCTAGAGATATTATCCGCTTTGGGCTTATGGTTTTGTTTTTCCAAGCTCAGCTGGGAAAACACGTCTCTAAGAGAGAGATATCCATACCCTTATAAGGCGTACTTTTGTTCTAGTCTTATTACCCACTTCTGTCAGTAAAAAGGCTTAGTAGGCTAACTTATTTTATGTTCTAATATATGTTCAATTTTGATACAAGCTAAGTTAAATTTTGATACAACTAAATTTTATTATGATATAATTAAGTTTTGTTTTGACACAATTAAGATCTATTCTAATTCTTTAAAGTTCTATTTTGTTATTATGACATTCTATTTGAATACTTGTAAGTTTTGTTCTAAAGCAAGTATATCCTATTCCAATATGATATATTCTGTTTTGATGCAAATAATATGAGATTTTTCTTTAATTTAAATAATTAAAGGTGGTAAGTTCTTTGCCATGATTCAGTGTGTAACGCTAGACTCCTTGAGCCTTTTTTGTATTGGTCTGTACTTGGAGATACTACTGTATATTGATATATATATGGTGGTATATGAGTTCAAAAATATATTTGACTCCTTTCGGTATATATGCCAATGATATATAATGTTATACGTCCTTTTATGAATTTAGAGTCCATCGGTATGTGAAATCCTAGAGATTTATGGCATATAAGCTTCTAAGTGTATAAAATTGACTCCATTGGATGGATATGGCCATGGTGGTTAAGTTAAATGTGTTCTAAAGCGTTAGAGGTGATTATATATAGTTTATAGACTTATTGGACACTAGAAAGCTTAACTGGAAAAGTTGACATACATAAGGGATTTAAAAGTAAATTTTCACTAATATGTGATTTTATAAAATTAAGGGGCTTAATTGTAATTTTCAAAAGTCCAGGGACCAAAATGAAAATAAAAGTTTTGGTTATTCTCAAATTTTGGGCTTAATTCCAAATTTAGGAAAAGTTTGCATGGTATATTGGTAATTTCATATAAAATAAGGGCAAAAAGGGAAATTCGCCATGTTTGATCAAAGAAGAGTCAAAATTTTAGACTTTTTATCTTGTTGTGGCCGTGCACCCTATTATTTGGCATTAAAACACTTTGTTTTAATTAAAGGAAAGGAGAAGAGGAAGTTATGGCCATCACTTGATCTTCACCAAAATTTTGATTTTCCAACCTAAATAAGGAAAGTTTAGGCAAATTTTATCTCATCTCTCTCTACATTATGATTTTGAGTTTGGTGTTAAGATATGTTGTTCTTCATGCTTGAATATGCATGAAACATGGTTTGGATGAATGAAATGAGTCATGAAGAATCTTCCTTAAGCCAAAACTGAAATGCCCTCTCTTTGGTGAAAGTTTGTGAAATTTCGAATATCTTATGAAATTGATAGTTTAAATGAATTCTATGATGTTAATTGTGTATGTATAATGTGAATTGATGATGGAAAATGAGGAAGAAGTACATTAGAAGGAGGATTTCAAGTTCATGCCTTTAGGTGTTTGATAAAATGCCTGAGTGAACTTGGCTTAGGATTTAAGGATTGTAATGGTGTGCATTGAAAAGAGGCTTGATTTTTTGCTTAGATTGATGAGTAGTGGGATAATGTTCTTGGATAAAAATGTACTTAATTATGCTTTGAAATGTGTGAGTATTGGATCAAAGTTATTAAATGCCTTGGAAAATGCAAAAGAAATCATATGCGAATAATAAGGGAAGTAATCATATGTGAAGCTTAATGGCCAAATCCTATAGCTTAAAAATAGTGATATTGTGTTTTATACACGTATATGATGATGTATAAATATGAGATCCATGTTTGAGTAGTAAATACATTACATATTGTATGTATAAAGGTTCGAGAGCTGTGGATCAAGGAGCTCGTACCAAGGATTGTTGAAGCTAAAGGAGTGTACACCTTCATTTAAGGTAAGTTGGATAAAAAATATCTCTCAAATGGGACTAGGAAAACCCAAGATATGCACAATGATTTGTATGTGAATTTGAACCTAGGTCATATATAGAAGAATTAAATCTCAAATAGATGCTAATATACTCATATATTTAATAAACAACATTGATTTGAATAACTTTGCACATCGACTATAAAAGTTGACTTTTATTGCATGAAAAAATGTTTTGGAACTTACATATGCATAACCAAGTAATGTATGCTACATGTATATGTTCTCTTTTAGCTTAGAGCCCTGGCAAGGTTCCATTTTATCATTTGTATCGATAAATAAAGGCATGGTACCTTACTTAGTTTTAGTATTATATATTTGTATATGATTTTTTGTTTATAATTGATGAGGTAACAATTGGCCAATCGTGTGCTAAGAACAACATAATAAGCGACCCCCGTACCCTTGATGCTGGTACATAAAAGTCGAGTCCTTGTAATGATAACTTTTTACAAGACTTACGAGTGATCGCACATCTAGAGGTCTGATCATTGATGTGGTTATCATCTAGGGTCATGATGGTCTTGTCGACTATAGTCTAGACTCACCATGGATGAAAGTAGAGCTAAGATCAGGCCAACTAGTGGTGACACACATAACTATTGTGGCCTATTATGGGATTTGACTTCCTGACGAGATTTGATTTTACTTGTGATGCTTTTCTACTCTTGTGTACTGGAATTAGAACCTATGTTCACTAATTGAGTGATTAATAGGCTAGGCCTATGTGGTTCCTATGGGATGAGTTATAGACTAGGCTTATGTGTTTGTATGTCATGTATGTTCACTTCATAGGTGGTTATATGCATGTTCGATGCGTCAAACCGTCCTTAGGTTATTTAGATCGTTTTAGTGTGTACCGGGTTCTGTTCGCAATATATATTTTTCTCTTCCTACTCATTGAGTACATAGCGTGCTCAACCCTTTTATTTTCCAACCATGCAGATTAATTTGGTGAACTTGAAGGTTTGAGTGTATCGTCCAGTCTTTTGACAATTTAGGAGCATTACCATAAATTGGTAGCCTCTATTTTGTACCTTTGATGTGTAGTGGCTTATGATTATGTTGATATGCTTTATGATTTTATAAATTAACTCTTGACTATCTTATAGTTCGTAAATGACCTTACGTATGAACCTTTTGTATTGTCATTGAGATTGCTCTTAAGTGGACTTAAAAGCCCAAAAATTGCAGTAGAGTTTTAATGTGAATATATAAATGTGTTTAAAACTGATTCATAGGTGTTTTAATTCAGTTTTGGGATTTGCAAAATACAATCGTTGTGCTGTCTAAATGTTTTTTAAGATATTCAATTAGCCTTGCATTGTCAGATTAAGGGCACCATGAATATCCTTAGCTCAGGTATGCGGCAGTTGTCATATGCCCAATGTGGTTTTGGGTCATGACACAGTACATATGAATGCTAGACAATTGTTAGGAACAATCGTCAGATTATATCTTGTTTAGTTATTCCCTACTAAGGTATATGCTTAGCACAGTGATTTTACCTCCATGTAGGTTCTGATAAGAAGACTTAAGGTTAGGACTCCGTAGTGGCCAATAAAGGACTTTATATGCTTATAAAATATTTTGTTTGAGTTGTTTTTGAGTTGTATCTAATAATATGAGACATTTTGTATTTTGGGAAAATGGTTTGTAATAACTATAATACAAGATGGATTTGGAGTTAAGGCATGTAGACAATGTCTAAATTATATCCTGTATATAACATAACTTATGTAATATGAAGTATATTGCCTTATTTTCTTTCAAGTTTTGGAATATTTTGATATGTTTTTAGCATGTTTTGTGTGGCATTGCTTATCCTTCTAGGGGTATGTAGGTGTTACATAATAGTCTACTGATAGTGAAGACTTTCTCAATTAGGGGAAAATTAGGTTTTTAGAGGGTATTGGTAGTTAGGTGGATTAGGAGTGTTAGGTTATTTATAGGTTAGGTTTAAATCGGGTAAAAGGATAGGGTCAGGTTAAAGATTGGATCCATATCACCTTAATTTTATTGGTTAATATGGAACAATTTTGAAATTTTAGAAGTTCCTTTGATTTTTTTTATAGAGGTTAACTCTAAAGTTTTTATTTCTTATAAAATTTAAATTATAAGGAAATTTTCTTTGATAATTCTAAAACATAAGAGTTCTTCTAAAATTTCCCTAAATTTAAAGTATTTATTCCCTTCATCGAAGCGTACAATTATATCAACTACCTCTTCTCGATGTGTGTACAAGTATATCCCTTTTACATTACCTCTTTCAGCACTTTACCAATTGCCCTACACTTATTTCCTTTCCATCCCATTCCTAAAAATATCAAAACATAAGTAAAAGCTTCACTAATTATGAATTAGGGAGCAAGAACCCCTATTTTTTTTGAAATTGCAAAAAATTTGCATTAACTTTAGTAAAACTATTACAACATTACAATCAATTCATCGAAAGGGAACTAATTACCTATGTATACAACTTACTACAACAAGAAAAGGAGTTACAAGTTCCACATTTGCTTCATTGCTATTAACAGATCATTGTGTACTAATTTAGCAATAGTAAGTGATCTAATTTCATTGATGATAACCTCTACCAGATGTTGGTTGCTTATTTCCTCCTTCTTGTAAATTTTTCTATTTCTTTCTCTCCATAAGTTGTGGATTGTAATGGTGAAAGCTGGTTTGTATAGGATCCCATCCTTCTGCTATTGTTTGAAAGAATCTATAATCCAACTCAGTATTGCATTCCATTTATATATATTGTGGTAGTTTTGTAGCTTATTCAAACTACTAAGCTCAAAGTTATTTTCTTTTAAGCTTAAATTTATTTAGGAAATGTTACCAAAAAAAGACTAAATTAATTATGTAAGGCTTCAAGGGGCTCACTAATAGATTAATCTATAAAAGATAGGCAATTTGGCTAAAACTCAATCTTAATTACCTATATCATTTTAATAATTATACACATCTTACTTGTAGTTTTAAAAAGATGAAATCCAAGTTCTAGAAATTTAAGGACAAAAAGTATATCTACATAAGATAAAAAGATATGTGGCATGAAGGCTTAAACTCCTTATTAGATCACTTTATTCAAATTAAAGTAAATCACTTAATAAATCCAGTTTCTTAGCATGCCGTTTGAGCTTTAAAGTTTATAAGCTCTCAAATATCACAAGCACACAGGTCGTGACTATAGTATGAGGGGTGTCGATCGCACAAGGAGAGGGAACTAATATAATTCTATGTCATCTAAGGCTAAGAAGATAAAATTAATAGAAATAAAGTTTCACAAGAAAAGTAAATCAGACAAATTGATTGGCAAGAGTTGTAGTTCAGAAATTAACACAAAAGAAATGAAATTTGAGTAATGCAGAAACACAATGAAAATAAAAAAAGATAAATTAACCAAGTTATGAGAAAGGGGATTTTACTTATCATTAATGCTAAACCTTGTAGATTATGTGTCAATGGAGTGTAGATTTTAGACTGTCTTATGGTTGATTACCCTCTCTCAAGTTATAACCATTAAACCCTAAATTATAATCTGTAATCAGATTATGAAATTTGCAATCTATCAATTCACAAATTATCCACAACTTAATTAGATTTGAAGCACTCTAATAAACCATTGGAACATCACACGGAATCTCTCTTCACATAGTTACCAATATGATTTATCACAGTTTCTATCAAATCTTCATACTTTCATTAATCCGATTTAATCAATTTTCACTTAGTTCACCCTCTGAGTTTATTATCGAATTATGTAAGAATGTAATTAAATCATAACATTCATCCAAAAAATACACAGTCGACTAGATTATCATTAAATCAAAATAAAATCCTGAAGGAAAGTTAGAACATCATCATCATTCTATTATCTATTATCATACAATCCATCCTAACTTTATACATGAATAAAATTGGAAAGAAAAGGAAATAGACACTTAGAATGGACAATCTTAGAAGGCAGTAGCATTGGAAAACCTACTGATCTAAGAAGCATGTCGAGATCGCTTATTCTTCCTTTTCCTCTTCTCTTCCTCTTTTCTTTCTCTTTCTCTTTCTCTCTTTAGTGTTTTCAACAGTGGCTTCATGAAAGCTCTCTTCTTTCTCCTTTTCTTGTTCTTTAAATAGTCTCCTATCTTTTGGGTAACCCTAGGGCTTTGCTAGCTCCGAAAGGTCTAAAAAATCCCTCAAAACATGATGTTTATAAATGCTTGTATGTCTGCCCCACTAGGCCACGATCGTGGCTCACATCTGAGCCTTCTGTTAGAATCATGGCATGTAGGCCATGATTGTGGGCCATTACTGAAGCTTTTGTCACGATTGTGACTATTTTTTCAGCTCAAATGTTTTCCAAAACTCCGATGTTCTTCAATATTGACCCTAAAACACTACCAAACACATCAAGGTACTTTAAAAACGTAATATTTAAGCTCAAAAGTTTGTACTAGCCCTTAAAGCACTGAAACACAAATAGTTAACAAACTAACACAATTCTAACCTAAAAACATACTAAATGATTGAATTGATGGATAAAAACATATTAAACTTTGCCTTAAAACACGATGAAATTTATATTTATCACATCCCCATACTTAAACATTTGCTTGTTTTCAAGCAAACAAAACAACAAATAACATAAAATTACAAAGCTCATAATGCAATAATGAGGTAATGGCTTAAAATTCATAAATCAAATTTAACTCTAAACATAATCATTCAAGTTATTCCAAATCATTAACATGCAAAATCTGTTCTAGGAATTATGGACTAAATATATATATTAATCAAAACTTAAATGTCAAGTTTATTCACCCTTTTTAATTACACACACACTTTAATAATTATTTGGTCATTCAAACTTTGTAACTAATCCTAAGTATGTTTTCATTAAAAGTTAAGCTACTTACAAGTTCTGTAGGTTTTTATTAGAAAACATTTTTTGGTTACTTTTTGTGGATATGGATCTAGTTTTCTTATACGGAGGCAAACATTGGTGATGAATGTCGATCTGGTTATTTGAATAAGTGATGTTTTTATTAAGTTGCTTAGTTGGAACTTCATTATAGCCTTTTGACATGAAGGCACACATTTGTGATGTGTGTCAATCTAGTTACTAGGCTACATTATGTTCTTAACTAGCTACTAGCTCTATTCATAACTCGAAAGCTAATAGAATAGTTATTTATTTAAAAATTTCAAACACTTTTTTTATTTAATTAATGTCTACCTTGTTATTTTAGCTACTCATTTTCATGAAAAAATACTAGCAAAGATATTTAGTTGAAAGGCCTAAAATTATGAATGAATGTGATAACTTATAAGGTGATAAACTAACACCTAATCCTAATTAACTTGCGTATTTTAGCTAAAGAATCTAGATCACTAATTTCGTGAGGTAATGACTCTTCACAACCTAATAGATTATGTTCAAGATTAAATCAATTTCATTTCATCTAAGCCATCGATACATTCATACAATTCATACTATGCAACTTGTACACACTAATATAACAATATGCAAAATTCACACTCAAAGCAAAATAAACAACCCTCCCTACACTTGAACAACACATTGTCCTCAATATGAGAAGGGTACATAAACACAACAGGGGGAAATAAAACACAATATACAAAAACATAAGAAGAAAATACTAACAAAAATGGAAAGAGAAGGGTTAAAACACGAAACCATCATAATGACTAAGGTGGTGATGTGTAGGAGCTGGAGACCAAATGCACTTGATGCCAAGCTAGCTTTCCTATCTAATTCATAGAGAGTAAGAGAATTAGTTGGCAATGCTTTTCGAATCACTGATATTTATTTATGAAAATCAAACAAATTTAATTGCATAATAATTTGAATTTACTCTAAACATGTTAATTTATAGTCATTAGCTTGACCTTATCTTTGTAAATTTAGCAGGGATCAATTATAAGTGGCTTGCTTCCACCCTTTTTGTTCAACATTAGTTTTTTAGTCTATATGTAAGCTACAAATTGTAAAAAGATCAGAAGGAAAAAATTGATAAAATTATGAAAACTAATTAAGCTTAGTAATATCCTTTTTTCAAGTGAATTGTAAACAAAACTCCTCGAATATTCCATGGAATCTAGTAGTTTGCTAGGTAAGAGGGTAAGATGTTCTCTTCTTGGTTCTTCCTCATTCACCCTCATCTCCTCTTCTTCTTTAGCTTCTTGAATGTAGACTTTTATAGCTTCTTCAAACTTGATATCCATTTTTAACTATTCCTTATCCTCTTAATCCTTCAAAGATTCGAGCACATCAAATTTTCTAAATGAGTTGCCCTCCTCTGGATTCTTTAATACAACACTCATGTTGAATGTCACTTGTTCATCACTAATCCGAATGATGAGGTTCTCTTCATAGACATCTACCTAAGTTTTTTCGATGTTTAACCATGGTATACTAAGTTCTAGGGAATAATAGGGAAGGTTATCATTCTTTTCTTTATCCTTTTTCTTCATCTCTTGGTCTTCTACAGGATGGGGTTCAACGTAATTTCCCACTAGTTTTTCTTGATCTTCCCCATTTCTAAGTATAGTAGGCTCATATTGCTCTTATTGATGTAATTCCATATTGCTCAAAGAGTATTCCACACTTCTCTTACAAAATTCATAGGAAAGTTCTCTCACTTGAATGTCCGGGTTGTGAATAGAAAAGACATAATTTTTCATTACTTGATCAAATTGTTCTTCTAGTCTCTTCTGGGTATCTTTTATGTCTATTAGCTTATCTACGATTTTTTCCAATTTGGAATCCCATGAATTGGACTCATCTTGCTGAAATCCTAATAGGCCTTGATGTCCTATGTGGGCGCTTACATTGTTAGACCAATAAAAATCTGAGTGGTCCTGCCACCCTGAAGTGTATGTGTTAATATAAGGATGATGACTCCCCTAACTAAATTGGGGCTCATTAAAATCTGCAAGGTTCCTTTACTCCCTATAATATATATCATCCATGATCGTTCTTTTTATCTCTTATTGATATCAATTTTTTGGGATTCTTCATCGTTTCCTTGTGATGTCCAAATCAATGTGTTTTTGACTTTTCACTCAAACTTTTGATTTCTTTATATTCTTGTGATTGGTTACCATAATCACAAAAGATAGTGAAACCCTTTAGACTAATAGAATTAAACTAATTCTACACCTCCCTAGCAACGGTGCCAAAACTTAATTGTGTTGTTTGACCTTTAAAATTTATAAGCCCTTAAATATCACAAGACCACAGGTTGCGACTGTAGTATGAGAGGTGTTGATCCCACAAGGAGGGGTGAACTAATCTAATTCTATGCTCTCTAAGGCTAAGAAGATTAAATTAACAGAAATAAAGTTTCACAAGAAAAGTAAATCTGAGAAATTAATTGGCAAGAGTCGTAATTCAGAATTAATACAAAGGAAACGAAATTTGAGCAATGCAGAAACACAATGAAAACCAATCAAGAGAAATTAACCAAGTTATAAGGAAGGGGATTTTATTTATTATTAATGCTAACCTAGCCAGTTATATGTCAATGGAGTGTTAGTTCTAGACTGTCCTAAGGCTAATTACCCTCTCTTGAGTTGTAACCATTAAACCCCAAATTATAAACCTTAATCAGATTATGGAATTTGCAATCTCTCAATTCAAAAATTATCCAAAACCTAATTAGATATGAAGCACTGTAATAAACTATTTATGATCTCTCTCCATACAATTACCAATATGATTTATCGTGGTTTCTATTAAATATTCTAACTCTCATTAATTCGATTTAATCATTTTCATTTAGTTCACCCTCTCAGTTAATTACCGAATTATGCAAGAATGTAATTAAATCACAATATTCATTAAAAAACGCAATCGACTAGATTATCATTAATTCAAAATAAAATCCTAAAGGAAATTTACAACATCACCATCATTACACTATCTATCATCGTACAATCCATCCCAACTTTATACATGAATAAAATTAATATGAAAAGGAAATAGACACTTAGAATGGACGATCTGGGAAGGCAGTAAAGTCGAAAAACCTCCTAATTTGGGAAGCACGTCGAGACCGTTTCTTCTTCCTCATTCTTCCTCATCCTTTTCTCATCCTCATCCTCTCTCTCTTTAGTGTTTTCAATAGTGGCTATATGAAAGCACTCTTCTTTCTCCTCTTCTTTTTCTTTAAATAATCCCTTATGTTTTGGGTAACCTTAGGGTTTTCTCAGGGTCTGAAAGGTCTAAGAAATCCCTCGAAACATGAAGCTCGTAAGTATCTGGCGTTTGACTAATGTAGGTCACGACTATGACCTTATAGGCCATGATCGTGGCTGATATTTGAGCCTTCTATCATGATCATGGCATGCAGGCCATGATCGTGGGTCATCCCTAAAGCTTCTGCCACGATCGTGCTTAGGCCATTATTTTAGTTTGAATCTCTTCCAAAACTCCTCTGTTCTTCGATATTGACCTTAAAACACTAGCAAACATATCAAGGAACCTCAAAAACATAATATTTAAGCTCAAAAGCTTGCACTAATCCTTAAAACACTTTAAAAACAAATAATTAACAAACTAACACAATTCTAACCTAAACACATTCTAAATGATCGAATTGACGACTAAACACATATCAAACTATATGATCGGGTGTTTGTAGTTTGTAAGTTTTAATTATTAATCTCTAATAATCTGCATGTGCATAGTTCGTTAGCGTAGTACCAGAAGTGTCGATCCTACGAGGAGGGATAATCAATCTAAAATCTAAGGCCAAAAAATTCAAGATGTAACTAACTGAAACAAAAATTCAATTCAATCAATCAAATTAAATTAAGAATCAGTCACAAAAATAGCAATTACTAAATAATTGCATCACACCTAATAATCAACCTAAGGAAATTACCAATTGAGAGAAAGGAAATTTTACTTATCTTTAATGCTAACCTAATTGATTATGAATTACTGGATTGTTGGTTCTAGATGATCCTATAGTTGATTATTCTCTCTTGAGTTATAATCATTAACCCTAATCAGATTATAGAAGACGTAATCTTTCAATTTACATTCTATCCAAAACCCTAATTAGTTTTGATATTTTCTAATAAACTATTGGAAACCAATGCAAGATCTCTCTTAGCACAATTTACAGATTTGATTTAATTCTAATTTCTATTAAATCACCTAACTCTTGTTAGCCTAATTTAATCTTTTTGCATTCGATTCACCATCTCAGTTATTATCGAATTATACAATCGCAGAATTAAATCATAACAAATCAAATAGACATATAAACAATCAGATTTCATTAATTCAAGAAAAAACTAAGAATGTGAGTTTACAACATCCTTAACATTTTAGATTCTATAATCAACTATTCAATCCGATTTTATACAATGATAAAATTGAAAATAAACAAGAAATATAATCCAAATGGGGGGACAGAAGGCAGCAATGTCGAGAAACTACCTAATCCAGGAAGTACATCAAGTCAACTTCTTCTCCTTTTCTCTCTTCCTTCTTCTCGTCCTTAATCTATCAATCAATTCTCTCTAGGGTTTCTCAAGGTGGCTGATGCAAAAGCTCTTCTCTACCTCTTTTCTTGTTCTTTAAATATCTTTTGTGTTCTGAATAGCCCTAGGATTTTTTTGGGGTTCGAAAGGTCCAAAAATCCCTCGAAACTTGATGTTTTTGAGTGTCTACGCATTTGCTCAATGCAAGCCACGATTGTACATCACATCCAAGCCTTTTGTAAAGATCATGGCATGTAGGACACAATCGTGGGTCGTTCCTTACGCTTCTATCATGATCATGGCATGCATGCTAACACAACTTTCATATAATATAAAAAATTCACACTCAACAAAAAACACATAAGCATCCCCACACTTGAACAAGATATTGTTCTCAATATGAGAAGGAGATAAACAAACACATATGCAAATAAGAAACATAAAATCACATAAAAAATTTAAAAGAAAAGGGTTAGAAAAAAAGGCTGATAGTGATGGAGGTAGGAATGGTGTCGGAGGTGGTAATTAGATGCCTTGAGCCTTGAAATCTCAATGAGACATATATCTTAGCTCTGATGTCATTGCGATCAAGCCATATTCTTCATCCTTCTAAAATTCTCCATAAGTGTATCTGTAATTACCTTGGTGTTCGTGGAGATTGTATCAAATACTTTCTTCGAGCTTGGTTCATCTGTGTCTTCTTCCTCTTCAGACTCCTTACTAGTCAAGTCCTCTTCTACCTACTGAGGCAGCATTATGCTTGAACTTGCCTAAATAGCCCTGATCTTTATATAAGTCTTTTGGATGATGTCTCGAAGTTCCATGTTATAGAACTTAAGGATTTTAACATGCCACAAATGATGGTGATTTAGAAAATCAAGGAGGTAGATGGTTAAACCACCACATTCTACACCATAATACTCAACAATGATAGAAACCAAGTACCTCATACCTAAATTGTTGCTCCTCTTATGTAGAGTTGTAACAATAACATTTAACACATATGTGGAGGTGCACACTAGGATGTTGTGATCCATGCACTACAACAAGAAAAGTTCCTTTATTGAGTACTTATTTGTTTCTGATTTGTTAAAAACTATTTGACACATGAATTTATACAATAAAAAGTGCTCATGGGTTCTTATGATGTTGTTATGGATATTTTTAGTGTTGAGTCGCAATAACCTAGTAAGCTCATTTCAATAGCAAGAAGTATGAAAATCATCGTGTTGATCGATAATAGTGGACTTGGGGAAATCACAAATATTGCACATGATTTCAACATTTAGCTCATATTTTTATCCCCGTAACCTAAACCATATTTCTTTAGGGTTACTAGGTTTGTAATAAAGGGAAGTGAAGAATTTGAGATCGAGCTCCTGGTAGATAGGATATTGGAAATGCATGAACTTTGCCCACTAAAATCTTTTTGCTAAGTTCTCTTCCCTATCCCGCAGTTCTAGCCTATTAAGCATATCAAAATCAAAATATTTTGAGACTATTATTTGTTTAACACTAAGGGATTAGAAACGAATATCTTCCTCCTTTGTGTAGAATGGGCCTATTCCTTCAAGACGATGCCCTCGTCTTGAGACTTAGTTTGGTTCCTATAATTGATTATGCTTTGTTGAGTGCTTAATGCATGAGATTTTGGCTTGCAAGAAAGTGAAAGTTGGAAATTTGGAAATTGGTTAGAGAGAAGTGAGAGCATTTTAATATAGCACCTCACTACCATATGACACGAGCTCATACGTCTATCAAACATTTGTACATATGCCTAGTGGACGTAGTGTGCTAGAGCAGTCACATTAACTTATATCTTGGCATCATTATTAAAAACATGAATCACACAATATTTAGAACTCAATTCCTCATCTCATTTCATAAAACATAATGTACATTGTAGTATTACATTACACAATCCACATATGTACAACATCAAAACTATAAGAGTTTACTGCTCTTTTACACATTTTATATGAAAGAGGAATTATACAAAACTTTATATAACTCTTCAGCCTCAACTGACCAACCTTTGAGCCATATTTCGAGTCCAAAAGTAGTACTAGGGTGCTTCTAGAATGTCTTAATAACTAAGTCTCCTTTTTAGTACCTGAAAAGCCACATTGCAATTTTGATGAGTCTTGTGAACTCAGTGAGAAAGCCATCATCGATGTGCTCACTTATAACATATAACACAGCCAGTTCATAGACAATTTATATCATTACATAATTGACATCACTTTACCAATCATCGTATATCATCAAATACCATTTTATTCACTTATTTCACATTTCTCATTTAAAACAATTCAAACAAATTCATTTCCATCATTTAAAACATATATATTAAATGTATATGCAATGTGCATATGACTCATTTTATTATTACGTTATTGTGACCAAGTTTCATTTTAACTATCCTGTATCTATTGTGGATACCAGGCTCATTAATAACTGTCTCGTATCTGCTAGTGATACCAGGCTTATTATACATAGTGAGCTAGAGGCTCTTATCATATTCTAAGTTTTAAGTTTTTTTTCACTGGCGACTCTGGTCATAACTGCCTTTATCTGATCATACATTCATATAATGAAATGTATCAAATCTCATATAGTCAATCAGTTACTTATATACACATTCACTTTTACATTTTCATCAAACCTAACTCTGACATTCAACCATTATATTGAGTACACTTATTTTTGTCAGATTTAGGTACAATGAGCACTTCCAATTGCAATTTTTATGCATCTTAAACGCCTCAGACTATTAATGTCCGGAATCAACACATTCACATCAATAATAGTTCAATATTTACAATTAAAGCAAAAATAGAAAATCTTTGTGAGAACATTTAGGTTACTCACAATACGTTGTAGATAGTTATTGCCTTGACATCTTGACAATGTCTGGATTCGGTCGTTTGATTTGTGCTTCTATATCATTCAACACATGTATGTTTACACATTATAATTTGCAAAATCACATTAATACTCAATTGTACACATATGTATATGTGTTATGTATAATGCATGCTCAATTTGACTATTCTGGGTATGTATCCTTAATCATATCTCATGATCATTTAACATTAAACTTGTATTGCCTATACAAAGTGTAAGGAGTCTCTCAAGAAACATGAAATCTAATCTAAGGGAGCAATTGAAGGCCATCACAATTATAAGTCAGAGCAAGTTAGAAGAATCCCACTACGTAAGATACTAAGAGAAAAAAGACAAGGATAAAGATAAGAAAAGGGGAAACTTCTTATCTTCCTCCCTCTCCATATGCACTAAAGATTCTATTTCCATAAAGGCTATAGAAGAATCAAATGGACCTATAATTTGCAAAGTTCGTGGAGAAGTTAAAGAAATTGCAACTTAACATGTCCTTTATGGAAACTTTAGAGAGCTACCCAAGTACATGAGTTTCGTAATGACATCTTATTAACTAAGTAAACATAGGAGGACAATCAAATGGTCTCTTTGACTAAACATTATAGCTCAATAATTATTATCCATATGCCTTCAAAATTGGAGGAATCATGGAGTTTCACCATAGCTAGTGTTGTTGGTAATTTACAATTTGCTAAATGTTTATATGACTTAGGTGTAAGTACAAATCTTGTGTCTTTGTCTATTTTCTTGAAATTGGGTCTGGGAGATGTGAAGTCAACATTTATGCTTAATTAGTTGGTAGATCAATCTATAAAGAAATCATTTGGCATGGGGGAAAATGTGCCAATGAAAACAGACAAGTTTATTATTCTTGTGGATTTTGTGATGCTAGATTTTGAAGAGGATAAAACTTGTCCGTTAATTCTTGATAGACCATTTATGAATACAAGAAGAGCTTTGGTAGAAGTTCATGATGGTAAAGACATAGCTTTGGTGGAAGTTTACGAAGGGAAGTGGAATTTAACATAAATAAAGTATTGAGGAATATAAAGGAAAGTAGCTTTTGCATAAAGATTGATATAGAGGATGAGTGCATAAAAGAGAAAAAGGAGAGCTATAAAGCAGAAGTAAGTGTTGTGGAAGTAAAAGATGAAAGAGAGTTAGGAAAGTAGGAGTTGGATGATACATTGGAGGTTAAAAATCGATAGGGAATAAGAAAAGAGAGTGGTGGAGACAATTAGAAAGCAACTAAGGGTTATAAGACAGAAAGTGTTGGAAATAAGAAGAATAAGTCCTCATGTGAAGATGCATAGAACCTTAACATCCAAAACATGTGTTATTTAAAATAATTGCACTAAAATATCCAAACTAGGGACCTTAAAATTAACAAGTTGTACGTAGTTATTATTTTAATTTTTTGGTTGAAAATGATTTGTTATTTTTATTTTAGATTGAGTTTGAAAGACGAATTTCATAATTTTATGAGTGCCAAATGGTCAGGAAAAATATCCAGGTGGTTGCATAATAGCATAGTTATATAATCATGCAATTTTAGAGGAGCAGTCCACTAGCACGATCGTGCACACTATGCTTTAAGCCTCTAGCATGATGCATGATCTTGTTAGAGTACTTTTCCTATTTTCATGATGATAAAAGGGGTTGCATGCTTATGCATATAATTTTTCTACCCCCACTTCAGACCCGAGCCTATTTAAAGCACTTGTCTTCTTCCTCCTCTCACTTTTCTCACTCTAGGTTAGTAGATCTTTTCTCTTTTCAATTAGTTTCTCTTAAATTTCACTCATTTTTCTCAACATTTTTCTTCCATCTAACTATTTCATACCTTTAAATCTAGTGTTTCTGAATTAGAAATCACCTTCTTTTGGGTTTTTGCAGGAACTTTTTCTCCTCTTTCTCTCTGATGAGTTCTTTGGTTTTTTTTTGCTTTTTTTAATGGGGTTTTCACGAAGATGACACCAAGAGTTAAGCAACTTGCCGACAAGTCCAAACCAAAAGGACAAAAAAAGTTATCTTAAAGGAGTGCATGAAATTTGGTAGCTGATTTTGGAGCTCCTTTCTTGATCTGCTCTCAAACAAAAGGTAAGAGGTTCCACAAATTCAAATATTTGGAATTTGAAATTTTAGAATATTTGAATTTGAAGGAAAATTTTGAGTCTTTAAGTGCTAAAATTCATTACGATAAGTTCATTCAATGTGATTATATGGTGTATTAAGAACTAACTCTTGAATTTTACATTACTTTGTGCAATAAGCAAAATAAGCTCGATAATTTTTGGTTTGGATTAAAAGGGCAACTATGCAACATGGATTATTTTATTATGGAAGAAATTCTTGATCTCCATAAATAATTTTTTATTGACAAGCATAGTAATTTTCATGCCACTAAATATTGAAATAAATTGAATGGGTTGAATGTAGTTGAACCATATAATGCACCAACAATATTAGATGGAGTTTGGACCATTTATTACTCCATAAATTTATGTGTCACACTATTTTTGTAAAAAGTTTGATTAACAAATGTTCTACAAAGGATTTCTTTTTTGCTTTGGTGCATGAATAAGAAAATTAATATTTACATAACAACTCATATTTTTCATGCAATGGTTACTTCACTTTCAAAGAAAAGAAGCTATTTAGGTATGGATGTAACACCCCCATGCAGAACCTAGAATCATCCACACACATAGCAACCAAGTTCTTGTACATAAATTCAAGGTATAAAATTCTATTCAATACTATACATATACATATTACAAAACTTCCCAGTGCTTAACATTAACATTTAACAATAGTAATACATCTTTAAATTTACATGGTAATCTAAAAGAAAACATACAATTTCCTCTCTTCAGTACATATACAATTGAAAAGTACTTTTACTCTTATCTATTGGCCTTGATCCCTACAGATGTTCCCAGTACCTCATTCTTATAGCTTAAACCTACACATATTACCATTATGTTAAGCTTGAAAGCTTAGTGGGAAAAATACTTAGTTTCGATGACCATTCATAGCAGTCATCAGCAAAGCATATACATTCAGAAATATCACAACTTACATTCCTTAAATTCACATTCATGAACTAAACATTGATATTCAATGCTTATGTAAACAATGATGGCATAATTAAGCAAAGCACATAATGCAAATTTGCTTCACCATATTTTCCATATGCTGAAAATGCACATTTATAATCCAAATATTGATATTTAATGCTCATTAATACAAATTATCAATATAATTTCATATCATTACAATTTACCATTATAATCAATATAAAAGCTCATCAATACCAATTATTCATGTAGTCATGCTATATTTCTTATTTATGACTATTAAGTTTCAGTTTGTGTTAAGCCTACACATTTTCTATGGGTGTGGATAACAGGTGTTGTGGATATCTGAAGATATCAAAATGTGGATACCTGAAAGTATCAAACTGTGGATACTCAAAAGTATCAAACCGTGGATACCCGAAGGCATCAAACTGTGGAGACATTATAATCTCAAATGAAGATACCATTGGTGTCAGCTGCAGTAGCTGCACTGTAACCCTATAGGCATGCCTATTTATCCACTACCAAGACAATAGAGTAGGCATTGTTACATTTCCTTTAAACATTTTCCAATTTCTCAATTCATATATTTATAAGTCATATATTTCAAGTCGTAAATTTGTATGTGTTCATTCAAGTCATAAAATTTGTATGTTTTCATACATGGAAGTCATAACTAATCACCAATATAAGGGTGTCGAAACCACACTTATATAATCATACTATACATATAGAAGTAATAAATATCCATACAAATCATTTATGTACATGTAAGTTTTCTTTGGAATTCATTATGCTTAATCTTAAATTCCAATGTTTAATCACCCAATTCATATATAGTAAGTCCTATTTCATTTATTTATAGGTTTTTGAAAAGTTCCATACATAATAAATAAAGGGTTTGGAAATGATTCAATAAAAATAAAAAAGAAAACAAACTCAAAATAGTGCAATTTGGGCTAAGCCTACTATAGTCTTAAAATAGGCAAACAATTAGTTCAGTTTCAAATCACATGATAGACTCTAGTTCTTCCCTAATATGCATATATAAAACATTCGAACTAGGTTTTTAGGTCTTCTAGAAATTTGTTACCCTATGTCTTTGGTATCCATAGCACTAACAATCAGACCATTTGAAAATCCCAATAATGAGATATAGACCAAATATCACAAGTTGATCTAAAAGAAGGCCAACATCAGGTCACTATTTTCAATCTTTATTTCCTATGTCATAAAGCTAGAATTAAGTCATAGTCTCTTCTAGATATTTCTAGTTATATGTCATAGGTTTCATATGAAACTAAAATAATGCAATTTAGAAGTCTATAGGCTAAGTTATGACTCAAATAATTTGACTGGTTCAACAAACCCTAGACAGAATTCCACTACACGACACTCTCTTGTCATGTTCATTCAATTCTATGCAAGATAAGACCGAAAGAACACCAAAGCATTATGCCAACAACCATTCCACATCAAAATTAGTCATTTAACATATTCAAATATAAACAAATATAGAAATTAACTAAGTGAAGTCCCAAACTTTAAAATTGGCAAAGTAGTTCTTCTAATACTTTTCCTTCCCTTCCTCTTTGGCTTTGCTTAAATCAAGAAATGAAAAATGATGGGATGAAGAAGGTGAAATGGAGAGCAGAAAAATCTAAAGTTAAGTCATCAAAGTGCCATCCATCTCCCTTATCCATATGCCTTTTCATAAATTTTCTAGTCATAGACATATGTATCTACCCTAGGACCATATGTTACAATCCTATTGGAACATGTGTTACAATCCCATTGGACCACGTGTTACAATTTTGTTAGACCACATATTACAATTTCAATGGAACATGTGTTACCATTCTTTTAGGCCATGTGTTAAAATTCTATTGGACACACGTAAACTTTAATCTTGTTGATCACACATACTTTAATCCAATTGGTTCATGTGTTAAGTTTAGAAAATTTGTATACTGATCCTTTTTCTTCCTTCAATTCCCATAATGGTCTATGATCTTATCAATTAATTTCATTCCCACATTTCTTAATTTTATAATGGCATAAATTTCATGCAATTTGGTTAATTATATTGAGATTTATACCCCAAAAGTACTGGTGATTTGAAAATAAAGACAATAGCAAGAACTCGACTTCAAACTAGAATTCAAAAGTATTAAAAGCAAAATTTAATTTCAGTTTCTTCATAAAAGTTTTAGAACTATGTGTCTAGTTTAATTTCCAATTTAAATGTCCAATTTAGAGGTTTGTAGGCTAAGATATGGCCAAATTATAAAAGCCTATTTAGTGGAATATATCCATTTAACAAGCTATACATCCCAAATCAACTAACATAGGTCTTATCATGCAAGAGCAACACAAAAATACATAAAATTTAACCAAAAACATCACATTTTCTTGTGGAATACTTATTTTATTGATTCCTCTCACATCACGTTCATAATCCAAGAAAACATATCAAAATTTTCCATACATATTTCACATCTAATTATGTATGTCTCTGCCAAAGCAAACAAATTACCATATAACCATGTCATTTACATTAAGTGCCATTATATCTCTTACTATACTTAAATGTACTTAATTAGTTATGTTCACTTCTTAATACATCCTAGACAAGCTATAATACTTTTAGGGTATATGTTGGGGCCTTATAATGGGTTATTTAGTTACTCCTTTAGCTCAATTCCATAATGTTGATTGTGAAGGACTAACCCCTGTTTGGCCAAAAAGATTAAATAATACGCATTTGAGGAGGGATGAGATCTTAGAGTCCTACAGTATAGGGCTTCACGATCGCAACTCCAAATCAAAAGGTAAGCATAGGGTAGGATGGAAGCTTTAGTTCTGCACTACCACGACGACACCAATCAAAATCCTCCAGTAAAAAGTCTAAAGAAGAAGAAGAAGTCTGGGAGATGGTGTCTAACAAACTGGAAGAGAACAAAAAGTACCTTGAGGGTCGCATGGTTATCATAGAAAAATAGTTGAAGGAGATAGTTGTAATTATTGCTAATAAACCAATAAGTTATTGAAATTTTTTTCAATGCAAGGCATCTATATTTCATCTCCAACTTCGTAGCTCCATATTCTTTGTGAGTGCTCTGACCTTTTCTTTCTTTTTTTTTTCAAAAATTTTGGTTTACTTAAGTTACATTTTAAGGACAATGTAACTATCATTTATGTATGAAATTGCATTTATATTGTGATAGTTTTTGATTAGGTTAGCATTATGTGTCATTTTGTTTCATGATGTGTGCATTATGTGAATGTGTCAGTGACATGAAATTGGCTTATTTATGAACATGATCATTTAATTTGTGAAGAAACATTAGCCTATGAAGTTTGTGTTTTAAGTATTTTAAGGTTAATATGCATGTTGATTAGAACATTGTACTTATTATATCAATTTATGACACTTATATGATTACATTTATAAATAAATTCATTTAAATTGGTATACATTATTGGTACCTTTTTCATGAGAGTGATTAACTAGGAAGAAATGTAGGTAAAATGTGAAGAAAACACCAAAGTTTGTTGTACAAATGTGCTAAATACATTTTATATTCCACTTATCAATTAAAAAAATAGGTTAAGAATAAAGCTAGAAGCTAGTAGTGAGTTGTGATATAGTTGAGAAATTGGGGTAATTTACGAAAAATAATGTTTATCTTCACATCAAAAGACTTGCATAACACTTACAATCATGCTTGAAAATATGGTTTTGACAATAAATTTGATCTTATGGATCTTCTTGCCAATGTCAAAATAAATTTCATGAATGGGTATTTGTGATGGCCTACCTCTTTAATTGGTATATAAGAATGAGAGCATGCTTATAAGTGTCATAGAGGGGTCTATTTTTAGTTATTATGTGTATTTAAATTAAAGCATTCGAGCATGAATGAAATAAGTTAGTTTATTGGAACCTGTTAAGTGATTAATGATTTTATTAGATCCTTTCAAATGATTAATGTTTATGGCTAAGTTAATTTTATAAGATTTAATGCTGATATACTTATTGTTGCCTGATTTTGTGCCTATATATTTTTGTTTTATGTTTTTAGTTTTGGTTGGGGACAAGCAAAGATTTAAGTGTGATGATATTGATAGGTGTAAAACTTAGTATGTTTTCTAGGTGTTAGAGGTCTATTTTTATTGTTTTCTTATATGATAATCATATGTTTCGATCTTAGATTTATATTCTTATGCGTTTTACATGATCAACTGTTGTTTAAGGCAAGAGTTTAATCTTAATAATATATTTCAAGGATTGATTGATGTGTTTGGTTATGAGTTGAGATAAGAAAAAGACAAGAAAAGATGAAGAAAAAGCTGAAAGAAAAAGTATGGCATGATCATGTGTAAAGCAGCAAGTTGGAAACCTCTATCATGATCATGCCAAAAGTTGGAGCAGTCTCATGCACAATCATACATGGTGTTTTCTAGGATGTATTTTTTTTCATACTTTTAATGTTTCACTATTTTTGAAAGATATACATGTGTTAGAAGACTTAAGAGTATATATATATAAGACTAAAACACCACTTAATGGTTGCATAATCATAATTAAAAATAAGATCAAAGCAAAAATTCTAAAAAATAAGGCATAGATTTTCCAGGTCAAGACAAAGAAGAGAACACTTCCAGATTTCATTATACACTTGTTTCTTATTTCTTTTTTATTTTTAGATGTTAATGATGATTAAAATCAGATATTTAGTCACATACAGGATTGTTAAATTCCTTTTTATGAATTACTCTTCAATTATTTGTTGACCTCTACATTCTTGATTTTATTAATGTGCATGTGATGTTTAATATTTTATATTCAACTTGAATTAGGAGATTGGATTGCTTCAATTGTGTTTTGTTTCTTAGTGAGCGCTAGTACCTTAATAGAACTACAACATCAAATTGGCAAACAATTGAAAACAACTTTTAATTAATTATTAGTTATCTATAGGATTGCTTTAAATCCAATTTCATAGTTAGAAAGAATTTTGATAGATTGATAAATCATAATTTAGTTATATTTTTTTAATTGGGATTACTTGATTAGAACTTGAGAGAGGATAATCATAATTATAAGATATCTAAGATTAAGTGTGATTAAATCAAGAAGGTAAAGGGAAACAACAGGATATAAGTAATTCCTAGTTTTGACTATTAATCAATCAATCAATTTTACTGCTGCCTAGTTTATAATTTGTTCAAAGTTTATTTATTAAGTCTTTTTTAATTTAATTTTTAATTATTCATCTTATTTTTACCTTAAACAAAGTTTACAAAATTATTGGGTGACTATATGATCCTCATGGAACGATGCTTTTTATGCTATAAGATGTGATCTATATACTTGTAATTATAAAAATTTTCTATTTAAAATTATTAATAGGTTTGAAAGACCTATTAAGAATGGGATGCAAAAGAATATTTTAGGTTCTAAAGACTTTTAGCTAGTTACTAAGTTGAGGGTTATTAAAGAGGAGGTTAAGGACATAAATAGGAGAGTTTTCCTAGATATTGAAGCTCAATTCAACGAAATAAAGGAGACTCTAGGGCTTATAAAAAATGAGTGTTAAATAAATCCTTATAATTATGCTTTGAGATTCTAGAAGCTTTAAGCATTGAACAACTACACTTAGGAACTAAATTTCTATAATTCATTATTAAATTAGAAGGAAAAGACTAACTAGCTAAGGAAAAGAAATAAAAGCACTGACTTTTTCTTTAATTCCATTTTAGCTTAAAAAATGACAACATAATCATAATTTTGGTGAATGACCTTTAGAGTTCTTATAGTGATCATACTAAGATTAAGGAGATTAACTATAATTACTTCCAGGCTCTATTGGGTACCAAATCCTCCTGTGAGTCATCTACGTTAGTACTAAAGTACTTCATTGGTCCTATTTTAGAACTTGAAGCCTCTAATAGGTTAACTGGACTTTTCACTCTTAAGGATAGTAAGTAGGATCTATTTAGTCTTAAACCAAACAAAGCTCCTATTCTTAATGTCTTTAATGCTTCCTGTTTTCAAGGTACTTGGCCCATTATTGGAGGTTCGTTAGTGGATGTGTGTTAGATTTCTTTAACTGAAAGAATATATAAAGGGAAATTAATAAAAATTACCTATGCCTTATTCCTAAGAAGAAACCCTATGTCACATATAAGGCCTATCCAATTTCTTATTATAATACATTTTGTAAAATGATAACCAAGCTTATAGCATTGAGGCTAAAGGAAACTTCAAAGTCACTCAGTATCTCTTTTTAATAGAGTTGAGGGAATTAAGGTAAGGGATCCCTTATCCCTTACCTATTTATAATGGCTACAAAAGTTTTAACTAGGCTAATTACTAAGAAGATAGAGGTTATAGGATTATTTAAATTCCACCACAAATGTCATCAACTCAAAATCTTTAGTTTAGAATTTGCAAAAGATTTTTTGTTATTTTTTATGGATAACTCAAGTCCTTTATAGCTTCTTACAGATTCCTTTACTTATTTTAAAGGAATGCCTAGATTGAGGACTAATGTAGACAAAAGTAGATTATAAGTTCCTGTAGGAGTCTCAAAACAATCTCTAGCCTTAAACACAACACATCTCCTTCATTTATCTTGTTATGACAATTTCATTTAAAATGTATGTTCAAAGTGTATCTTATTACTGGAAGTAGTTAATAATTGGATCTTTGCTTGGTAAAACAAGTTTCTATCATTAGTAGGGAGTATCTAACTAGTTAGTTCAATACTCTTAAATTTGCACATATATTTAAGTGATATATATAGGCAAGTGAAATTAGTAACTCACATAAAGCTAAGATCAAGTGATCTAAGGTATACTGTCCAAAGAAAGAGGGGTATAGGACTGGTTTCTCTGAGGGTTACGAAATAAATGTTATTGGAACCTTGACACTTGTTAGTGATATGGAAGCCATATAAGTTAAATGGGTGCAGCTTACTATTTATTTAACACTAACTTCTGGTGCTTAAAAGAGTGGAGAGCACTATTGGTCACTTATAAAGATAATGAGATGGGGGAAAAATCTTTACCCCTCTTTCAAAAGCATGATTGAAAATGGTTAAGATACTTAATTTTGGTTTGATAATTAATGTCATTTAATTTTAGTACATTTAAGTAATGAACTAAATGTAATTAGGATGAGGTCCCTCAGAATGAAAAGTCATAGAAATAGTTGATATGAGTTCTTCTGTTGTAACTTAGAAGGAATTTTCTTTATTGAAGTAAATCTTCCAAGCTATAATTTTAGCTAAATGTACCTAATTGTATAGTCTAAGTGCATAATAAATACCATTTTTTCACTAACAATTATTATTTGGAAATCCTAAGAACTCATTACTAAAAGGTAGGTTGGTTGAATCTTATTTGGTTAAAGACCTTAGCTCTTAAAGCCTTAAATATAGGCTCGCTAGTTGTTAACCTTCGATTAAATAATTGAGAGATTTGTGAAGGATCTTTGAACTTGTTGTGTCTCTTATGCCAACTTCTCCTTAATTCTATTCCCCCCCTCTTTTAGTGCAATTACTCTCAAGTCATTTATTCCAGGATATAAGAAATGTTTTATATTAACACTAATGTAAAAGAATGACACTTCATTGTTGAATAGGCTAGTGATTTTCCTAAAGGGTTAGGTAAAGATTTTATTATCACTTAGACTACTTTCAATTGTTGCATTTACAAAATGTGGAGAGAGAGAAACAATGTTTTAGTACTTTATATTTATATTTATTTTTACTTTTATTTTAATTATTCATTTATTTTATTTATTCCTATTTCTTTTGTGTTATTCAAAAACAACCTTTCTATTGGGTCGTTGTTGTTATTGTTAGAGAGAGAGAGAGAGAGAAACAACAAAATTCATAAAGGAGGTAGTTTGGATAAGATATATGGTCTTAAATAGGACCAATCACACAATAAGAGATGTAATTGTTTCAAAAAATGCTAAAGCTAGAACATGAGCATATTAAATTAAGTTAACTAGAACCTTATTTCAATTAACTCTAATTATGATGCTAAAGACATAAATAGAATTTATTTTCAAATTGTGGACATCGGTGTAATTTCATCTATAAAGATGGCTAGACGAAGACATGGTTAACCTATTATATCCTCTTACTTGAGGCTAGAATTTATGAACACATTTTATCCTTCTTGAAGAAGGAATGATAATCACTAAGTCTTAAGGCATCAATCTTACAAGGTTATAGTAGTTTTTTCAAAGATGTTAATTGGAAATGCTAAGTTCCTCTCTTTTATAGCCTTCCTAGTTTTTAGCTAGCTCTCTTGAGCTTGTAATATTGCATAAGTACTTGATTTATTAAAAGGATTTGACTTATTCTTTAGGAAATCTTATTTTATTTTATTGCCAAAAAAGAGGGATATGGTCCTATAATATTTATGCCTCATACATCAAATAAATTCACTTCCATAATCATAATCTTAATCATTTCATATTATCTTTTAACATTCCTTGTTCACTGGCATTGATAACATATCAACACAAAACTCATGGAACCATTGAATAGTATAGTTTATTAAAACCTATATTATAAGATTTTAATAGTGGTCTTGTCAACATCATGAGCCTGTGATAGGAGGATGAGTGACATGATGTGAAATTTGCCTCATTTTTTATATAAATACTCACCATCGTATAATCCCATTAGAAAATCGTTAGAATATAAGGGGATCTTCTTAATACTAAAACTTAAGCTCAAAGAAGAATTTTCTCTTCTGATAAAGAGGGAGATATTCTAGGGAAATTCCTAACTCAAGAAAATTCACAAAATCAACAAACTAAGAGGCTTCATTATGATGAACAACCCAAGGTCACTCGATGAGAAATTTATCATCAATAGGTTCCTTATCTACATGGTATCTATACTTTAGTCTCAATAAGTGATTTGATATTACGCTTTTTTTACCCTTGTTATCTCTAAATTCCAAGGTAAATTCCTACAAAAGAAGAACTGGTGAATTAACCTTAACTTGTAATCCTTTTTAGAGAATAGATGTTTTGATACCAAATACTTAGTATAGATGATCACTTTGGACCTAAACAGGTAATATATAAACTTCTCAAAACTAATCACACTGGCTAAAAGTTCTTTTCTCAATGGTAGCATAATTATATGCTTTAAGAAATTTGCTAGTATAATAAATAACATAAAATTTCTTATCCTATTTTTAGACTAAAATGGCCTCCATTACATAATCAATAACATTACATATCAGCTCAAAAGGGAGGTGGAGCTAAAGTTAGCTCTTACTTTACCTAGTAAAAATAATAATACATTCATTATTAAATTCAAAAGGAACATCTTTTTATAATGAGCGATATAAATCAAGCAATTTTTGAGAAATCCTTTATAAAATGCCAATTAAACCCAGTATGTCCACAAGAACCTTTGGTTGTATGAACTGAAGTTGGGGATGGCAATTTTTATATAACTTCTAATTTTTCTTAGTTCTCCTCAATCTTATTTGTAGAAATCATATGTCCCAAAACAATTCCTTCTTATAATATGAAATGACTTTTTATCAATTAAGCATTAAATTAGTGTCTTTATATTATTGTAACACCTGCTTTAGATAAATTAAATAAATATTATAAAATAAAAATAAAAAACAATCCATGAATACCTTGATTGATTTCTCCCTTATGAAAAAAATAACCATCATACAGTGTTGAAAAGTGTTTGGAGAATTCAAAGGGTATTCTCTAATAAGCAAGCATTCCATTATGTAAATGTTATTTTCTTTTGATCCTCTAGTGTAATTGGGATTTGATTATATCTCGAGTATCCAGTAAGAAATTAGAAAAAATCATGTCCCATCAATCTTTCCAACATCTAGTCAATGAATGATAAAGAAAAGTAATCTTTTAAAGTGATAACATTAAACTTCCTTAAATTAATGCACATGCTCAACCTAATGATATTCGTAGTTGAAATCAACTCATATTTCTTATTGATAATCAATGTTATATCCCTTTGATACAATCTATATAGAACTCACATAAGAACTACTAGAATTAAGGTATGTGATTCCTACATCTGGGAGTTTAATTACCTTAGAGCATGTAAATTCTTTAATATTAGGATTAAAGTTTCATTAATTCTCTATATTATCTTATAATTATCCTCAATAAGGATTTGATGGTAGCATAAAGATAAACTAACCTTGGGAATATTAGAGATGATCTATACAATTATGGTCCTATGCTTTCTTAAAACCCAAAGAAACCTATTTCAATTCAAGTCCATGTATTTTTTATATGGATGGTAAGGGCTTAAGCATTCCTTCTCCTAATTCTTTGAAGTGAAAAACTTGAGAACTATAATTCTCCCCTTCCTAACTTAAAGTATAATCCACACGATACTAAAATCCTCATCATTATCATCCATTTATAAAGCTATAAATACTTCCAAATGGTCTACGCAGGTAACTTTAGGCTAGGTTTCTTGTACAATAGAGTCAATAGTATCAATCTTGTGACAAGTATCATCAAGGGTTAGCTTTTTCAATGGTTGACTTTTTAAAGGCCCTTTTAGTAAACAAAAATTCTCTCTCTAGGAAGATTAGGTACTAATTTTGTAATCCATCTCCATTATTAAGAATTTGGTAAGAAAAATAAATTATCCTGCTTTTATAAGTAGGTCTTCTTCTATCCCAAATAGATACGAAATGGATCAATTCACTAATTAGAGTGAAACTATACTTAGCTTGATTACTCTAATTCTAAACCTCTTAAAAAGAGAAAGAGCATTAAATTAACACTGGTGTCTATATCACATAAACAATTATAACTGTCAAAAGCATCAAAATAATATAAAATTATAAAAATTGTTAGATCCTTTAAATTTGGAGGTAACTTATTTTTGCAATAATGTATAACACTCCTTATTTAAGGGCACATAGCATACGCCTAAAGTCTACTTTTATTATAGATGATCTCCCTAAAAAAATTCAAATGAGATGGAATTTAAGCTAATGCTTCAACAAAGGGAATGTTGATATGAGACTTTTAAAATTCTGTAAGAACTTCTTAAAGTTACCTTATATTTTCTATTTTTCCAAACTTTAAGGTTATAAATGTTAGAGTAGTGCTATAAAGGCAATCACCTTTAACACTTTTGTATACACTTTATTTTGATTAATAAAGTGAAAGACAATTTGCATTAATTTTATTTTCATTTATTTATGAATTGATGTTGTTCTTAAATTGAGTTAATAAAGTTCATGATACAAAACATAGCATAAAGGAAATCATAATGATATCATGATAGTGAGATTCCTAACATGTGCAATTATGCTAGTATCTAAATTCTCCCTAGTCATAGGATTAATGAGATAGGACATTGTTAATCCGGATATACTAGCATATGTTATACTCCTTGATTTGATCAAGTAGTGGATCTCATAAACTGTAAGCATGAGATTTTTAGAGTTAACATATGGATGCTTAATAAGAGTAGTTGGTACATAGAATGACTCATTATGAGATTATATGATCTATCAAATGTGGTGATTAATTTCATTATAACAATGGTGTAAATATCCTTATACTTGAGGTACTCAAGCATATCTTAGATACTGATCCTGTGTTTTGACACCATTCCTTGTTACCTTAAGATGAGGTCGCTCATAGGGTGGTGATTGGGTACAGCTATTGCTATTTGAAAGTAATTAGGTATCTAATAAAGGATTCACCAACCTTGATAGAAGGAGATGATATCCGTTGCCTCTTTTCAAGGTCATTACTTAGAAGTCTTTGGCTAGAATAATTATGTGTCATGAAGAGAGTCTTCAGTGACACAGAGTAATGAGATCCCCAGGATAAGAACTAACATCATTTAGACTAGATCTGACATAATCATTCTAGTGGGAGTTGACGCATAACTTGTACTTCGAACCAAGTGGTGTATAGGATGGTGAAGGGACAAATTGCATGGTAATTGACTATGGAAAAGTTTGTAAGTCTGATAATTAACTACCTAAGAGTTCAAGAGTTAATATGGTAAATTAGAATCATGAAACTCTTCATAATTTTCTCAGATTAAGAGTTAATTCAAGTGACCAAAATAAATAGGAACGTGAGGGTCATAAGCACAAAAGATTGGATGAAAAAGAAATTGTGCATGGTTTTCAATTAAACAAGCCATGATTGTGGCTTATAGGCCATAATCGTGGCTGACTTAATGAAAACTTATAGGCTATAAAAGTAACCGACTTAATGATAAGTGGTACATAAGTGAGTACACAAGAAATTTTGCCCAAAAAATATACTCAATAGAGAGGCTAAGGGTCCAGAAGAGTTTTGGAACTGGAGAGGATTGATTATGAGATTTATTTATGCAATTTTAATCAATTGTTGCATAAGATTAATTGTAAGTAATTTTGTTTTGATTTAACTCTCACTAGAGCATCTACTTGAACTCATATTGTTTGTTGCTCTAACCACCTTTGTACATTGATTTTTCTTCATCTTTATGTGCTCTCTTGAGGCTAAGGAAGGTGTCTGGAGTTTGCTACAGCCCAAATAAGGAAAAGATTCATGAAAGGAGGATTTGTAAGGTATATATGTTGTAATTTCATATTCTTATAATTTGTTTATACATGCAAATGGATTTTGGATTTTTTAGGGACATCATGGGGTTGGAATTTTGATTGCAACACTTCCACTCTCTTGTCATGTATATGATGCATGGACTCTCCAACAATAAAGTGGTAACATGTACGATCTAATAGAGGGTCTAAGTGTCTACTTAAGGCTGATGCTAGTTAAAAGTAAAATCAATGCTAGTTTTGTTATGTTTAGTTCGTGGCCCATATTTTGAATAACACGAGCAGTAAATGAAAGGAGATTGACAAAAGTTTGGTTCTAACTTGATTGTCTTCTAAACTTATATTAACACTAGTATTGGAAGAAGGTTATACCAATATTGTTTTTGTTTATTTCCTCTATATGCGTTCTCTTCCTAAAGGTTTCTTGACAATTGAACTCTCAATTTCTATTTAATTATGTTAAATTTAAACAATATGAAAATTTTATTATCTTATAGTTTCCATTATGTTAATTAGACATCTAACTAGTAATAATGTTAACACTTTATTCTTATTCTTATGTATCCCTTGAATCTTGAAGTCCTCTCTCTTTATTATTAACATCTAATTTTCAATCTTGAATGCTTAACCTAACCACTTTCAATGGAGGTAAGGTCATCATTTACTTTAGTTTCCAATCTATCCATACCAATAATATGTTTATATATGTATCACTATTCCCTTCTTCAATTGGTTATTGAATTTCATTCTATGTAGCTAAGGGAATATAAGATTTTTTCTTTTATTTTATCTTCAAGGACTTGAAAAAAATAAACAAATAAAATTTTACAAAAAACAATGCAGGAGAATAGGTGCAACCAAAACTTAGCTCTACATATTATAGATAGATTAGCTAAAAAAATATCAAAGAGGTTCACATATGAAAATTATGCTTCCTTTTGTATGCTAGTTTGTTATATTCATACATTCTAAAAATGAGTTCTTGCTAAAATAAGGATGAGAGGTGTCTTTGTCTTAAATATTTAGCACATTTGATATAAGTTACATTCATTTCTCCTTTTCTACTTAATTTAGATAAGATTTTACTCTTTTGGATGATTTAGGAATTAAGTGCAATAGTAGTGCTTGTCTTTTTTTACATGGAGTTTTGGACTAGATGGGTGCATAAAGCTCTCTGGCACAAGGACCATGACTTTCTCTTTTTAGGCATTTGTGTCTTGCATAGTGCTAGTAGGCCCTTGTCACCAATTAGATGTCTAACTAGCATAGTAGGCCCTTTTTACCAGTTAGATATCTAACTAGCATAATAAGGCCCAAAAATAATAAAAATATGATATTATCTAAATTTTATTAGATCTAGATGAGAATCTAATGCTTTATGTCAATTTAGGATTCATATAAAATGTTATTTGCAATATTGGAGTTCTTTTTGAATGCTATTGAATTTGCAATCTTAGGAGTTCTTTTTGAATGCTACTGAATGTTTAAGTTTAAGTTAAATTTTTTTCCAAATTCTTGGATTCAAATTGCAATTTTTGTCTTTTTCTTTTGACAACAGGTTTGTTTTACACTAAAATTTATTTTAGACTATAACAATTGATATCATTACAAATATTATAATATTTAGTAATATTTAAAATTGACCTAATTATACAAATGATTTAAGTTTGAACTTCATATTTGCAAAATGTTTTAGTCTAAAAAGGCACGTATGACATTTTTATTTAAAAATTTGGCTCGGCATTGTTAATTAGACATCTTAATTGATAATGTTAGTTCTATCACTTTGTTTAAGTATTTCCTTAGATTTACTTATGGATGAACCTATTTTCCTACTTAAATTAGTTTGCTTCTCTCTACATCCCCGTCGCGCGTAACCTTCTTGCATTTTTTAAAATCTCCATTATCCCTTGTTTGGAATTGTAAATTATCTTTAGGATCTTTAGTTGAAAGATTTGAAAATATCATTAAATTGTCAACTCATTTAAAAACTATTGTTTTTAAATTTTGTTTGGTTTGCTCACCCTTTTTCTACATCTGTTCTCAAATGTTTATATAAGAAAGAAAGGTGTGATTCACCCCTTAACATTTTGCATAAGGTCTAAAATATCCTATACCGTTATATTAATTGTACCCTAATGTTTACAAAAGGGCATGATTTACAGCCTTAAACCTAATTATGTTAGTTTTTATCAGATTTGTACCATGACATTGTTAACCTTTGATACGTGTCTTAAAAAATCGTAATTTTAGTCATGTGGACACTGACATGGCTATTATGATTTTTAAAAAATAATTTAGCAATATTTTTAAGTAAAAGGAGTGGTTATTCGCAACGTTGCAAATATCGTACCGGACTTCGTACTGAATTGAGTTCTAGTATGATATTATACCGATATCGGTCAATACTGCATACCGTTTTGGGTAATTTTTTAAATTTATGAAAGTCCCTAAAATTTTTTAAATTTGCAAAATAGTTTATTGATATATTATACAGTTGTATACTGTATACTTTACAAGTTTACATTAACCCTGTTTCTAAAAATCGTAATAATAAATAATAATCATAATTTAAATGAAATAATAATAATTTTTAAATATTTCACATATAAATAATAACCACAATTAATATAAAAAAGACAATCATCATAATACAAATATAAAAATAAGAATAATATAAAGTATTTAAAAAAGTATAATAATACAATTTCATCATTTTAATAAATAATAATTACATCAAAACATCTAATAAAAATAAATAAATATCCTTAACTATTACAATTTACGAAAAGAATTCATGACGAGGAAACAATCAAGTTAAACTTGAAACAAAAACATTTACAATTGCATTACATATATAGAATTTAACATAAACTGATAAACATCAAATATAAGTAAAATTAAAAGAAGAGAAAAAATAACCTGGAACGAAATTCAGTCATTAATGGGAGGATACCCTTATAACTGCATTGACCCCAGTTATCATTTGGTACAAAATGCTTATCATTAAGACGAGCTTCATCATCATTATCATTTAAATTTAATGCATCAAATGACATATCAATGCTTTCCCATCCAAGATTATCTTCCGAGTCATTGACATCTACCAAATTCAATTCTTCAAAAACCCAGTCTACCAAAAGATTGATATTATCAATAGAAATTGGTTCAATTGAACTACTTGTACTATTAAGACTCTTAGTAAACAGTAAAATTTAATTATTAGAAAATTATAAGAAATTATATCGAAATTAATAATGATAATAACATACCTTTCCTGAAGCTTTAAATTGTTACAAACAAAAATCAAGTCATCCAACCTGTTATGTTCCAATCTATTCCTTTTTCGGAGTGGATAAATTCAAATGTGCTCCAGCTTCGTTCATAACTTGTTGCACTCACATATTGACTTAAAATCCGAATTGCAAACGTTTTCAATTATGGACACCATTTCCAAATTGATCCCACCAAGAAACTGTAAGTTATATGATAACAAAAGTAATGTTATAAACAAAAAAAGTGATAATTAATTTTGAACAAATAATAAAAGGAAATAACTAATACCTGGGAAAAATTTTCCTCTTTGTAGAATAGCAATCGGCATTCCAAAATCCCCATATGACAACTTATAAAGCTCCATTTATGAGCTTAATAGATCTTGTATCGCGTCAATGTTAACAATTATTGTATTAGTTAAAAGCAATCCTCTATTAACTTCAGCTTGCTTACTGAGATCTAGTCTAAAATAAATACTAGGATTCAAGAAAGCCCCAGCTGCAAACAATGGAAAATTGTCTTTCCCTTCTCTCATTAATGATTGAAAGATATGGTGTGTACAAAGAAGGTCTATGTTTTAGATTGGCCTTGATTGCTTCCTTCGCTCTCTTCATGGCATCAAAAATATAACCCTTTGTTGGATTTTCTTCACAATTTGCCAAGTGAAATACCCTAACCATAGGGTTACAAACTCGAATAAGAAATTGACATTGAGACCAAAATTGTGTATCTTCTAGTATAATATTATAAACCTCCACTCTAACATTAAACCTAGCATATTGAGATGCAACCCACGTATCACTTGTAAACATTTTTCTTGACTCTTTTTTCATCAAAACAAAAACCTGAAGTGATAAGAAATTTGTTGCAAATCTTGTCATAGCAGGACGACATAAATTCCTACCATTGGTAAATTATTTTCTCATCAAATTCAATACCTATGCACGATTATAAACAAACTTTTTCTCCTTTTTAGCTTTCTGCATTTTCTCATCAATAATAGGAAAATACCTAGGATCTCCTATATTCTCCAGCATTAGGTCAATGCAACGTGCAATACAAAGAGTCCAAAAAAAAGAATTATATGTATTATACAACCTTTTTCCTACCGCTTTATTTGCGGAATCATTGTCACTAATAAACTAAACAATTTTTTTGGCCCTACTTCATTCAAAAATTCATCAAATATCTCAAACAAAGTCTCAGTATTTCTAATAAGGCCAGATGCATCAACAGATTTGAAAAACATAAAGTCATTTATTGAATAAACCAAAAAATTAATAATTGGCTCTTGTTTCCTATTTGTCCAACCATGACACGTGATTGAATATCTATAAGTACCCCAATTAACTCTTCTTTTTGCCAAATAACTTCTAACTTCAGAAACAGAACAACTCAAAAGTTTATCTCTTAAGTCATCAATTGAAGGACCTTTATATCTTAGACCATAAAAGGCTATTGCATCCATTATAGGTTGATAATAATTAGATTGAGAATCATTAAATGATGAACCTGTATCATACCATCATCTAGCTATTGCCATATTGACATTATGTGCCGCGTTTATTGAATACATTGCACTACGAATTCAGGGTTGAGCTCTAGTAGTTGTTCATGGTGCAAAGAAACTAGTCACGTGCCTTCTTCTCTCCCTCACATCAGGTTCAGATACTTTTTCTTGAACCTGAGATGGAACACTAATAGTACCACTACCACCACTACCATACCACTACCACCTTCAACATTTCCATAATCACCACGGAAACTAGAAAATGAACTTCCACTACTAATTTCAAGATTGAACCTTTCCCTTTTGTCTCTCCCATCTTAATATTCATCAAGCAATGTTTTCATTTTCCACTTCACATCATAGATTACTTTTCTATATGGTTCTACATCTTCTTAACCACAACTAAATGCTTCTTCAATCGAGTGATTCCTCCACCTTTCAAATGCTTGTTACAAAACAAGTAAATTGTATGATTCTTCATACCTAGGACTAATGCAGCATGAGCCCAAGCTAGATCATTATATCTTCTTGAACTAGTTTGATCAAGAGTAGTTGAACTTCTTTGCATTTATCTGTATCAAAAATGTGAAGATGTTAGTTTTGTAAGAAATTAATCCTTTAATAGTTTTATTAACAAAATTAGCAGTGCTAAGTCCTTCATAATGCAATGATGTGTAAAGAACCTCACAAACCATTACCACATAGTTTTTTTTTACTAATTTCCTTCTTACAATAATCAAGTTGAATCAAGAAGATTAGGGATAATAAAATATTCCACTGTAAATTTGGATAAGATTATTATAAGTAAATTGAAATTTAAAAACTAGTATACATCTTAAACATTGCAATTAATTATGACTTCTTAAACAAATAATAAAAAATTAATTTATCTCAATTTTAATAAATCAAACTTTAGATATACCTAAAGACTAAAGTGATCAATTCTAATTGTTGTCTTTTTATATGAATATGATGCCATTTGAGCTCTTTCAATTTAGTTTTTTTGTGTGTATGTTTAGACAAATTTTCTTTTCTTCTGGTAATGATAATGTAATTGAACTTACATAGCTACTTGCTTACGTTTATATAAACTTGGTCAAATATAGGAACAACCAGATGTAAATTATAACTAGTAGGGTCATTATTAAAAAAACATTAATAAAAGTTATAACCAAAATTTAGCAAAGCATGAATGGATCTTCTTAGTTTTCTGTTTTTATTTTTTATTTTTTTATTTTCAAATTTAGTAAACAAAATTTGTTTGCTTCAAAGTTCAAACCACAAATGAACCAAACCAACCAAACCATTATAATTTACCACATAGTGATATATGACTTTCATGAACCAAACCAACAAATACGACTTTCATATTTTCATTACCATCCAATTCTTCCAAACCAACCATAAACATACAGTTTTTATTTTCTCATTATCAAAACCAAAAACCAACCAAAACATTACCAACTTCAAATCCAATCCAACTCCAATTCTCCAACCAAAAATAACCACCAAACCTTCATAATTTTATTCCGTTAACCAGAAACAATCACAATTCACATCACAAACAATTAACCATAAGCATTCTAATTAAAAAAAACACTCCCAAACCAACATAAATCACAACCAATGACGGGTAGAGATCTGGGTATTATTCCCAGATCCGACTGATAGTTGGTTGTGGAGGACGGCTGATGGGTCGGTGACGATAGGCAATGTTGCACGGTTGGAGGAAGATGTCAAAATTTGGAAGATGACGTCGCATGGTGGGGGAGCAATGGAGAACTGCCGGAGAGCTACGCTGGAGTATGACTACTACCTGAGAGTGGAGAAGACGATGAGAAAAGAACAACAGAGAGAGGATCTTCCTTAAAAGATAGAAGAAAAATGAAAAATGAAAAATAAAAAATAAAAAATGAAAAATGAGAAATAGAGATGCAGAGGAGTCGAGGGAGGGGGTTATTTAGGTTTTATTTTTTTCTGCAAATTGGTCCTTAAGTTTTGAACTTTGCCGACTCAATAAATTTCTGTATTATGAGTACTGACCGAAACTAGGCAAAAACACCTGGTACTGGTTAGTACCAATATACCGTTCCATTTTCTGACCGGTATTATATGGAATCTGTATCCCTACTTAGCCCCTATCATTTTGCATAAGGTCTAACACAGCTCTTGTCATCATCTATAAGACCAATTTTCTTCTTAACATTTACAAAATAATATAATTTGTACCCTCAAACCTAACTCTATTAGGTTTTCTTTAGATCTCCATCACAACATTATTAAGCTATGACATGTGGCTTGCCAACTATGCAACTTTACCCATATGAATGTCAGTGTGGTTATTATAAATTTTTTTAATTTTATCAATATTTAATTATTTGAAGTATTAAAAATATTAAAATTTATTTTTCTATATACAATATAAAAATGTTAAAATTTATTTTTCTATATACAATTTAATTTCTAACAAAAAAATTAAATTAAATTCTAAAACTGTGTAATATTAAATTTTTTATTATATAACAATTGAAAAATAACATAAAAGTTAAAATATTTGAGATCCATTTTTAAGAAATACAATTGACTTCAAATATTATCTTCATATATTTCAATATATAGCCAAGCTTCATGAGCCAAGTGGATGTTATAACAGATTCACCAAGTAACTAGGAGTCTTTAGTTAAGGGGCTATTTGATTCCATTATTTTAATGTTTATTTTTGTGGTTTTTTAAAAATAGAAACAAAAGAAAAAAATGTGTTTGGTAAGGATGTATTTTAGTTTAATTTTTAAAAATTAAAAAAGCAAAATGGAATTAGAAAAACAAAAAATGTTATGTATTTTGCTATTGTCATAACAAGTTCTTAACCATATTCTAAAATATGTAAAACTTCTTATTTTATTCCCTTTCAAATCCAGACACTAATGGCTCTTAACTTCTACCATCAATCTTATTTTCAAGCTATGAAAAAATATATGGAGCTTTTAGATATGAAATCTTTATCATAAACCATAAGAACCACAAGAAATTGAAGTGGATAAAAGAATTAAAAAAAAACATGTTTGATTTGTTCTCTTTTCAATCAATTGTGTTTCTTTTAGATGTTATTCATTTAGGATGGTTTGGATAGATGAAAATTTTTCTTTCTTATTCTTGGCACCTCTTCCCTCTTTAAAACAAATAGACATTTGCATATATAGATTCATTATAAATTAGGTTATTTTTTATATGTACATATATTGCTTTGTTCTGGGTTTATTTATGGTATTCTTTTTGTCTTTTTCTTTCTAGATTATTCCTCTTTGATTCTTCTTCTAAGCTTCATGATTCCTCTTTCTTATTTGTTTGTTCTAGGTTTCATGCTCTCTTAGATGTTTCTACTTTTTTTTTTCTCTTCTCAAGTATTTCCTTATTCTATTTTTTTATTTCACCCATCTATAAATTTCTTTTTTTTTCTTCTAACTTCTTTATTGTTCTTTATTTTTCCAACTTCTCAATTGTAATCTCCAATCACTTTCATATTGATTTTTGAATGAATTTTTTCTTGTATAAAGACTTGATGTGTTCTACTCACTATAACAAAATTGGTGTGTTTTATTTATTATATAAAATTAGTGCCTTCTAATCACTATTAGCTCTAAAAATAAAAAGTTTTGCATATAAGTACTAAAGTTTGAGGAAGTTGTAGTCACTATTGAGATATCATTAGAGCATCCATTTTGATGTAAAGAATGATGGTTTTTCATGTGTTAGGAGTAGGTGCTTGCCTTTGGTTGGGTAGGGGAAGTGGTATTATTTTTTTTTGATAATCAGTTAAGACCAGGAATGAATACCATTTATAGTCATATCTTAGATATACAATATGGGTATGCTTTCATCATATTTTTAATGCCAAAATAGTTTGTGTCGATAACAATTTGGGAAAATTCAATAGAATCATCTAAGCCAACATTGTGATTAACACTTTTTTTATTCACATGAAAAACAATGTCCTTGCAAAGACATTTCATACAACAACACTTATATAAAAAAAAATCAAGAAAAGAACTTAAACCTTAACTCATTGTTAACAAAAATTCTAAGTATGACCCATTTATCAAAATACCAATTCCATAGTAGGTTTGTTCTACCCACTGTATAAACTCTTTGATAGATGAACAATCTATGACATCAAGTTGACGAGCCTAAGTCCTTATTCTTTCATCACATTAGCAACTTGTAAACTAGTAGTACTCATTATCAATATGAGGAAGACTGTCACTTCATAGTCTGCAAGCTATCTTGTAATCTCAAAACCAATTCCTTAGTTATCCCCAATCACCATATCAATAGTTTCTATTGGCCACCACATGAAAACACACAAATTTAACAATTGATAGCTTAAAAGTAGAGGTCTAGGTTGAAATCCATAACGCTAATATCTAAATCAACGAACCAAATACCTACTATAGGCTACGACATCTTTTCAATAATATCTTTCCTATTAGTAAAAGACATTAGATCCCTCATTACTATGAAGGCAACAAAGCTACTATCACTTTGGAGCCTTTTTTTCAATGTCAAACTTTTTACAATTAGGCTTGGCCTTATAATAAAGGATATACTTCCCTTTATTTCCAGAAGTCATTTGGAAAGCCTTTCAATTGTAGTACCAATTTTTTGTGGAGTTTCAATTATTAGATCATTAGAGTTCAAATAGTGAAGGTTCTGTTAGTTTAGATCATTCTTCAATAGAAAGTTGTTGTGATTTGAATTCTTTAAGTGGAGTCTTCTTTACTAGTTTGTTCTTGTCTTATTTAGCTTTTTTGGACTACGAAAAATTGTAGATACTATACAGATATTATATGAAAAATAACATAGGATTAAAACTTGAGATTCCAAACAATTTAAGTGCACTTTATATGAAAAACATATATATGTAATTTAAAAGTACACACACACACACATACACACATGTATTGGAAGTTTATAAATATTATTTTTGAAAAAAATTGTTGGAAATTCTTCATTTTCTAACCGAACTTTAATAATTTTATTGATCTTATAAATATTATTTTTCTAAGAAATGAATATAAAATACAATAACTATTTCAAACACAATTATATTGAATTATGAAAAAGAATAGAATATGAATGAAACATCAAAAACTAAAGGAATAAAATATGAATCAATTAGAATAAAATTGGCAATTTCTTTTAAGTAATATTTAACATTTCTTTTTCTATTGTAAATTGCATGATATCATATAGAAGTTATATAGCATTTAAATGGTAACTTAGATTCCTTTTTCTTGTGATTGAATATATAGTTATTGATTTTCTGGAAAAAGTAATTTAGATGCTGGTTTGCATATGATTAAATGTACTATATGTCTTTGTTAAAGTGCATGATATCAGATAGAAGTTATATAGCTCTAAAATGGTAGCATAGATTCTTTTTTTCCCGTGATTAAATATATAGATATTGATTTTATAGCAAAAGTAATTTAGATGCTTTTTTGCATATGATTAAATGTACTATATGTCTTTGTTTAGTAATGAAAGCTTTGAACAATATGAATGATTTCAATTGGAAATAAATGAAAAGGGTGGGATATGGCATGACTTTATAGAGATGCATTTAATCTCATTAATGGTTGAAGAAGGGAAATAAAAAACTATTACCTTTTTAAATATTATGGGAAGATATTAAGTCTAATCTTTGAACAAAATTCAATTGAAGAATAAGAATAATGCATTACATGATAGATAAAAGAATTTTAATAACTTGCTTAAAGAAATAAAAATCAGTCATAACTCCTTCAACGGTGGAGCTAATGCTATAGATGAATGTTAGGAAATCTATTTAAGATAAACTATATTTTTGTTTATTAAAGTATCATATTATATAAAATTTGTTATAATCTTTACTTTTCACCATTGTAGTTGCATAAAATGTCTCATAGATTCAAGGAAAAAAATATCAAACGTGTGTTAAATTTTTAGGGATACTATTGCCATTAGTTTGTAGCACATCCATAAACTAAATCTTTATCAAATAGTACAGAAGATGAACATAGAATGGATGTTGATGAAGATTGCTTATATAATGAAAAAGGAGATAAAATTTTAAGTTCTCCTAAGAATAAAAAGGCAAAGAAGACACATCCTAACATTTTAGAAGACATCATGATTATAATTAGTGAACAATAAAAAATGATTTATTTGAGAAATTGACCACATCATCATCTATTGCAGAGAGTGGATTTGGAGCCTCAACAGTTAATTAAGAGGCTATTATAATAAAGGAATTTAAACTCCTTAGAGGAATTAAGTATTGAGGGGGTGCAATATGGAAATGTAGCAAAGACTTCACATGATTTTCCAATTTATAGAGAGATTATTATAAAGATGGAAAATGCAAGGAAGTTGGATTGGATTTTATCTCTTTATTTATATTTTCATGGTATTGTATGTAACACAAACACTTTTATATTAAGAGATATTTAATTTTTTGAAAATTTTAAGTATAAGTTTTATATGAATATTTGATACGAACCTTGTTACCGAATGCTGATATGAACTTCTTAAATTTATGCTAAATGTCATCATGTTTTTAATTCATTTTATATTTTAGATATATATATTTTATCATTTATTTAATGATGGTATTTTAGATATGTGGCCTCCTTATAAGATTTTGAATCAGATTCCAATGATGACCTAATGAAGGTAGCTATTATTTTTCTAGCTAGGGAAGAGAATGGATATTTTCATTTACATAAGCAACTATGCAGAACTTCTACACTATCATGTTATGATTGGAGATTGGAACTTTTGAATAGGAATCCTAAAAGGATTTGTGGGAGCCCAAAAATCATCAAGACAATTTTCTTATGCTTATGATATAAGTTGAACAGTTTAGGAGGCTTAAAACCAAGAAGTCATTTGACTATAGAGGAATAAATAGCAATTTTCTTGATGACAATAGGGCATAGTGAGACAAATAGAGACAATGTAGGCCATCTTCAACATTCTAACAAGAAAATTTCAAAATACTTTTGCAAAGTATTAGATATAGTTAATCGTCTTGCAAAAATAGTAATTACTCCACCATCTTTTACTAATACACCTCCTAAGATTCAACATAATTCAAAATTTTAATAGTGTAATTTTATTTTCTATAATTGCATAGGAGCAATAAATGGTATACATATTGATGCATATTTTCCAATAGATGAACAAATACCATATATGAATAAGAGAAATGATCTAATAAAAAATATTATATACTGATGCTTATTTGACATGATTTTCACATATGTAATAGATAGACGGGAAGTAACTACAAATGACTCTAGTGAATCAATTTCCTATACCTCTACAAGGTATTACAATTTTTTAAATAAATATAGTAATCACTACAAACTCTTGATAGCTTTTTATTAATATTATGTTACTTATATGTTAGGTAATCTCTATTTAGTTGATTCAGGCAACACCAACATGTTTGGATTTCTTTCATTATATCAAGGTGAAAGATATCGTTTGTGAGATTATAGAGGAAGAGGAAGAGCTCAAGATCTGTAAGAATTGCTTAACTACAAGCATTCTTCATTAAGAAATGTTATTGAATGGTGTTTTGGTGTTCCAAAAACAAAATTCCCAATACTTTCAAATACGATGATTTATGATATAAAAAAATTGTTATTGCTTATTATATTATACATAATTATAAAACTTATAGAAAGCATAAATAAAGATGTAAGTTCTCAAGTAGAGTATAATATCACTCCAGCACAACTTCAAAATATACCTGAAAAAGGGATGAAATTGCTAGACAAATGTAGAATAATTCAAATTGATTTTTGTTTCTTTTTGTAAGTGAAACCACTATTATGTTTTAAAGCATTTTAGTGTGTTGACATCTTTTATTAATAAGAATGACTAAATTTATTTTTATATTTTTATAAATTTGAAATATAAATTGATTTATAAAATTCTCTAATTATATAAATATTCATATATTTTAATTCTATTCATAATTAGAATTAATTTAATTTAAGAATATAATTTGTTATATTAAAAAACAATTGAATTAAAATTTAATATTAATATCTAATATTGTAATTAAAATTTTAAAAATAAGATGATAAAACAAAACATATTTGTTTAGTTTTTTTAATACAATCTCAGTCAAGAAGGATTGTTTTCAGTTTTTATTACAAATTTGAATCATAATGATGTCTTTTTAACCAAAAAAAAACTAAAAAATAAAAAATAAAAGCCAAAACAATAAAAAGTGAAACCAGGTAGGCCTAAGTTTTGCTTCAAATCTTCTAACGAAATCTCAGCTACTAAATAAAATTAGAGAACTTAAGCAATCACATAATTAAACCATTTCTTATCTTATGTGCAAAATGCATGTATGCACAAAATTGACACGTAGAAGTAAGATGAAGCTAATGTTTACCTGAGAGGACACTCAGATGGCAGGGAACAAACTTATATCTAAAAGGTAAAGGATGTTACAGATAATGAGTACCTGAACCTCAATTTAAAGATAATAAGAGAGACATATAGAGCATCTAAGGATGAGCAGTGGGAACCCATGCAAAGCACCTTGCAAAGCTCTCACTCCATAGTTCAAAACTTAAGCAAACTAAGTGAACAGAAGAGAACATGGGAATTTGTCCATAAGCAATCTAACAAAACAAGTTGGGGCAAAAGGGTCCAAAGGAATTACGAGTTTCCTATCTTTGTATTTTGCTTACTATTAATTGTAATATCTTAACATCCTATTTTTTCAATACAAATACATCTTCTACATTTTCACAAAAAACATTATCATAATTACTGTTTACTGTAAAAAATGAATTACATTTTTTAAGCAGAACTTTTAAGTTTTCAATATATGACTTTCAAAATTTTCACATTTTGTTAAAGTTATATATACTATAATTAATAATTATACATATAATTTTTTTAGTTATTTTTAGATTTCTTTTCGTACATTTATAAATATCATTTACATCTCTTAAATTAAAGAAAGTAAGAAAAATTTATGCTTCAATGTAAATTTAGATTAATGTTATCATTTTTATATCATATTTATTATTAGAGAATAATTAGTACTTTTACATTTTTATAGTTACATATTTTTAAAAGTAATTAATATTGATTCATTTTCTTATATTTTTAAGAAAATTATTGCAGGAGAAGTTGATAAAAAGTTGCATATAGAAAAAATAATGATATGCTTTTTGTTTCAATAATTTTAATAATTAAATCATACATTTCATAATACTCATGTTAGCATCCACATGATCATAATTTTGTAGTTGATGCCATGTATCATAGGTTAATAATGCCATAACAAAGATCTAACAAAAACTTAAGGAAGTTACGTATGAAGATGCAAATTATATTATTTTATAAGCACTAGGGTGCAATCATACATAATAGTAGGGGCTAGCTAAGATCTTATGTTAAATGTTAGAGGATGAATTGCACCTTTTTCATTAAAATATTGACAAAAATAAATAAAATTATAATAACCATACGATATCTACATTCATAGAATTATACAATTTTCATGTCACATTTCACAATTTAACAATGTCTTGATAGAGATTTATGGAAACTTACTAGAGTTAGGTTTAAAGTTATAAATAATTCTATTTTATAAATTTTTAGGTATAAATTGTTACCAAAGATAACAACATGGGCTATTTTAGACTTTATGTGAAATTTCAAGAGGCAAATCACATTAAGCTTTTTTAATGTGATCCTTAGATCCACTAAATGCTGGATGAATGGAGACTTAGCATGTTAATTGCTTTATATAAGAACAAAGGGGACATCCAAAGATATGACATCAACAGAGGCATAAAAATACTTAGTCATACTATGAAGTTGTAGGAGAAGGTGAATGCGAAAAGAGTGAAAAAAGATGCACCTATCTTAGAAAACTAATTTGGTTTCATGCTAGGAAGGTTGACAATAGAAAATTTACATCTTCTTAAAAGATTAATGGAATTTTATAGGTAAATACAGTGTAATATATATATATATGATTTTATTGACTTAGAGAAGGTTTATGATAGGCTACCTAATGAAATCATATAGAGTTGTTTAAAAGTTAAGGGAGTTCCTATAAACTATATATTAGTTATTAAGAATATGAATAAAGATGTGAAAACTAGAGTAAGGATTATAGAAGGAGATATAAAGAATTTTTCTATCGATATTAGACTACACCAAGGCTCCTCATTGTGCTCACTTTTGTTTACAGCAGTGGCGAATGAGCTCACCAAGAATATCAAAAGGGATGTTCCTTGGTATATGTTGTTTACTGATAATATTATTTTAGTGGATGAGACAAAATAGGCTATCAATGTTAAGCTAGAACTTTAGAGGGATATGTTACAGTGGAAGGGTTTGAAAATGAGTAAGAATAAGATTTAGTACTTAGAATGTAACATTTTAGGTCATAGGGTGGCTCCCGATATAGAGATAAAAATTTTATAGTGGCTTAAATGGATAAGTGCATAAGAAACTTTATGTGATAAGAAGATATTACTTAAGCTCAAAGGTGAATTCAATTATTTAGCAATTAAACTAACCACACTTTATGGGTGATCGGTTGTGTGATTGAGTCTTTGGATTACTCCCTTGGAAACTAAATCAAAAAAAATTTAATTCCAAGGATTGCAATATAGAGTGCAAACCCAGGTTGTCTCACTTAATCGGAACCTAAAGCAAATGTTCTAAGCTAGCCTAATTGTCACTAAATGCAAACTAAATTAGTTAAGAGTGGGAATTTGGATTGTTTTGATTAAACTAAATGAAAGAAAAGTGTATAAAAAGGGTATTTTTAGATTTTTGGGAAATGAAAGGTGAAAACTCAAACAATGATGAAATGTGATAACATCCTCTTGAAAATGAGCTTTGGCTATCATGGTCCTAAACAAATTTTTTGGGAGTGAAATTCACTAAGTTTTTGAATGATACACCTTAAAGAACTCTTTAAGTCCAGGGTTTTAATCAATGAACTCCATTTTTTAAAACCTTGTTGAATGCATCTTAGTGTGTGTAATGGGCAAGTTAATGTAAGTGGTCAATTTGGATCAAGTGTAATCTCAATATCAAACATAACTAGGCAGATAAAAGAGAATTAACAAAATCACCAAAAAGACATATGAAACTTCATATATTGAGCATCCAAGTTCTATATAAACCAATCCATAACACAATATATTGTTCAACTCTTGATTAAACTCTAGTCAAGAAAAATCTAACTACAAAGCATAAATCCTAACTTAGGAGTTTATAACAATGTAGACAAATATGACAATGTAAAACTACTCCCTTTTGAAACCCATTGAACTCAAGCCATCTCTACATCTTCAAGAGGAAATGGTGCTTAGCCAAGCGTCACTCCAGAAGCACTCATAACTGTAGATACACTGTTAGCATCCATGGAAGCAGCAACCAAATGATGAGAGATGATGAGAAGTAAAGAAAATGGGTGATGGATGAAGGTCGAGAGTGAAAGATAAGAAGTTTGTATTTGTCGGCTCTCTCTTCACATCGAATATAACTCTCTGTCCAGTCTTCCTCATAACCTAATTTGCCATGTTTTTAAATGTTGGGTCCTGAGTCAAGTTGGAACAGTGAGAGGTTTTTCCTAAATATGCTCGAGTTTTCGATGTTTTGTCGTGGCGACAGACAAGCTCACCGCGGCGTTGCGTATTTCCTAGATCCTTCCCCTGATTTTGGGTTCTCGCCGCGGTGAACTTTTCCTGAAAGTTTCGACTAATTCTGGGTTCTCGCCAAGACAACAGATGGGCTCGCCATGGCGAAATTTTTCCAAAGGTTTTGTCTGATTCTTTGTTGTCGACACGGTGACATCGAAATCCATGATCTTCTGTAGACTTCAATTCAGCACATTGACTCCCTTCTCTTTGAGTATCGTACAATCAAAAATAGCAATCAATTGTTCTTAGAAAACTTAAGAAATGCAATTAATA